>SZWC01023463.1:29369-36869 GCA_023375785.1 Penium margaritaceum | reverse complement strand
GCTAGGCAACCAAGCTGAACAAAGCTTGGCTAGTGGAGAACCGACAAACCGGGGCAAAGATCTGGTCATAGTCGATCCCAGGGACCTGAGCGAACCCCTTCGCTGTAAGAGGGACCTTGTACTTGTCGAGGAACCCGTATGGCTTCCAGTTTCACCGGAGAATCCACTTGGCGCCGATGACCTTACGGCCCGAAGGAAGGTCTACGAGCTCATATACGTGATGTTGCCGAAGGACGGCAAGCTTGTCGGCGCATGTAGCCTCCCAGCGGCCTTGGGAGACGCATGAGCCTCACGCAGGATGGTTGGGTCCTCTGGTCACTTCGTGTGGTGGAAAGCAAGGGCGTGCATATCCCTCGCCCCTGGTGGCATACGCGTGAGCGTGGTCGTGAAGACATACTGGTGCTCATGGTGGAGCAAGGCATAGCCTAGAGCTGAACCTGGATGCAGGTCAGTGATGACTGACAGTATGGCCAGGCCAAGTGCCTTGGTACCGGGGTCCCCGCTCATGACTGTGGAAGTGCGTCTGACAGGAGGCAAGGAGCCTCGTGGGGTGTCCGGAGGTCGTGGCACGAGAGGACATGAGGAGGTGGCCTGAGTGCTCATTGTCGGCTTGGGTCGAAGGCTCTCGCCCGGACCACGTGTGTAGCGCACCGACACGGATGGGGCAGCTGGCCCTGAGGGGATGGCAGGTACAGACAGGGCAGCCGGCCCCGAGGGGCTGGCAGACACGGACAAGGCAGCCGACTCTGAGAGACTGGGAGACACGGATGGGGCAGCCAGCCCTGAGGGGCTGGCAAGCACGGACGATGCAGCCAGCTCTGAAGGGCTGGCAGGCATGGACGGGGCAGCCGGCCCTGAGGGGTTGGCATTCACGGACGGGGTAGCCAGTCCTGAGGGACTGCCAGACACAGACGGGGCAGCCGGCCTTGAGGGACTAGCAGGCACGGACGGGGTAGGTGGCCTTGAGGGGCTAGCTAGTAGAGGGGGAAGCCAGCCCTGAGGAGCTGGCAGACTCAGACGGGGCAGCCGACCCTGAGGGGTTCGCAGGCACAGACGGGGCAGCCGACCCTAAGGGGCTTGCAAACTCAGACGCGGCAGCCGTCTCTGAGGGACTCGTGGGCATATACGATGAGACGCCCGGACACGGCAGGACAGAGGACAAACCCACCACTCCCCCACGTGATGGGAGGATTATCAACGCACCGGAGTGAATGAGGTCATAGTGGAACAGATCCTCAAAGAAGAGGGCATCTCGAGACTCAACGATACAGTGCCAGGCAGGATCACAGAAACGCCATTCCTTTGGCTGACGCAAGACGCCAAGGAAGGTGCACGGACGGCCGCGAGGCCCAAGCTTGCCACCCCGTGTGGGGTAGGCAACCACACGTCAGTAACGCATCCCCAGACTTGGACCGGACGTAGGTCGGCCCGCTCTCCGTACCAGTACTGGTATGGTGTGGACTGATGGGGAATGGGTCCAAGGGGAATCCGGTTCTAGACCCACGTCATGTAGGTCATAGCCTCAAAGTAGAAACCATCAGAAAGACCAGACTTGACTCGCATTGTGTGGACGGCGTGAGCCATTGTGCGGTGCCACCGCTCAGAGACGCCATTCTAGGCTGGCTTGTAAGGCGCCGACGTCTCATGGTGGACACCACGGGAGGTAAGGAAAAATGTGGTCTCCCCCAGAAACTCACCCCCGTAATCAGAACAAAAGTGGTGGAGAGGACGACCACACTTGTATTCCGCCCGGACAAGCCAGTTCTGAATGGTGGGAGCAACGTCGCTCTTCTGCCAAAGGCAAAAGACCCAACGATAGCAAGAGTTGTCGTCTGTAAGTGTCAGGACATAACAACCGCGCTCTCCGACTGACTCTGTCGGGAGGGGACCCATGACATCGGAGTGGACAAAGGCAAGTGGGACAGTCACACGAGAGATAGACAGGGAGTAGGTGGAGCGATGCATCTTCTCCTACGTACAATCAACACACTTAATGAGACACAACCGAGGAAAGGAGGCTGGATCAAGTCTTGTGGCACACGATGTGCGAAGCATGCTGTCAATGGCAGCAGAGTGGACGTGAGAGAGGCAGCAATGCAAGACACGTATGTGTTGCAAAGACAATGTGCTCGTCACAAACACGTGGCTAGTGTCGGCCGATGAGGATGGGATAGAGGTGAAATCGGACAGGCGTGGTACGTACCACAATTTTCTGTGGGTGGTGGCGTTCAAAACGACACGACCTAACGGACGCAACAACATAGTGCCCATACCACACGAATGCAAAACGTCCATGCTCATGCGATCAAAGGCATTGACAGACAGGAGGCTAAGCTCAAGGCCGGGGACAAAGAGTACATCAGTCACGAATGTTGGCACTAGTGGGTGTGGAGGCACCCTCAAGGATGCCTAGCTCTTACTAATGCACGCCACCAATGTTTGGGGAAGCCAATGCACACCAATGGTGAAGAGTGTGGATCACAAGGATCACGGATAAAAGTGAGCAGAACACGTCGCATTCAATAGAACTGAATTGAAACTCATCTTTATTACTTAGCATATTGAGATTACATCAGATTATCATAGCCTGTGATCTAAGGTTTTCAACGCATCCAAGTACGCCCAAATCGGAGCAGTAGAGCCCCTACTACGGCCGTCGAATTAACCCGAGGTGGAGCCGAGCCGCCCACCATGCCCACGAACGGGAGTGACGCGGGGCGCTTCAACGGTGGCCTATCGAAGCGCCCTTCTTGTCATTCCAACGCGGGTCGGGGCTCGCCCTGGTCCAGGAGACCATCCACATCCATTCCTTCATGGACCATGTGCCTTTGGAGCCCATTGGAGACAATCTCGGATCACTAGCAGTGGATTATCCCGCCACCTATGGCGGATACCAGATTCCACCCACCCAACACCTGATTTTCAGGCTAGGCTATCTTTCTGAATACTCACTCAAATCGAGCTATCCAAAGCTTGATCCTGCATGGACATTTCAAAGGAATCCAAATCTTGAATCAGATCAGATGTTCTACCACTCCTCAGTGGTCGATCCAGGGAGTACGATCAACGGCACTCATGGCATGGGGCACACACATCAACAACGAAGGCATTGCAAGCAGGACCGCGGAAACGAACGACACCGACACCACGAACAGGCAAAACATGACCAGAGCCCCTCCAAACCCCAGTGACATCGGTGAAGAGGCTGAGGACATTGAACGCCTTGCGCGAGGCTGTCATGTGATGCGTGGCCCCGGAGTCGATGATCCAAGTCTCTGACCGATCCTGGACAGGAGTGGCTTGGTCCCTGACAATCACATGGCAGTGGGCGAGCGAAACAAACGCGGTGGATGGAGGTGCGAACCGAGACTGCCAGTTATCAAGCCAGGCGACATCATCACAAAGAGGAGTAGGTGGGAAGGGCACGGCAGAGGATGGGCTGGACGAAGGTACCAGGCACGACCGCAACATAGACTCTGTCATGCAAGGTAGGGTGGAATAAGCGACGACGTACATCGCACTTCCTTGGGGAGGAGGACGAGAAGGCCGAGTTGGATTGCGATGAAGTGCTCCAGCCGACGGTTGCACCCTCCAACGGAGTCGACCGATTACGGTGTAACGACGCCAGTGTCAAGGAAGGAGGAGGAAGAGACTGTTGGAGGCGCCGGTGATAGAGGAGCGGGCGCAAAGGGTTGCGGAAGATACTACGGCGGAGCCATCGCGAGCGGCGTAGATGCAGTAGGAGCAGCGATAGTCGCTACATCATTGGCAAGGTGACGCTCACGCTGGAAACGCATGGTGGCGATGACGCAAGCCTCATCATTCGGGAGCATACATGTCTACCACCCATGTCCTGACAGGCCACAGTTGTGGCAGACGAGGTTGCCGCTACCGGATCTGCTAGACTGGTGATATGGGTCCTTGCCTTTCCTGTCCTTGCATTTCTTCTTGCTGGACGTCAAGGCACCGGTTAATGATGCTGCTGCTGGTGCGGCAACAGCCACTGAGGCGACGGTAGGAGAGGCAAGGGATTCTGTGCGATGGATGTCTGACTCCTGACAAGCCTCCTCAATGCGCAGGAAGAGCTCGTATGCCCAAAGCATAAGGGTACCCTGAGCAGCCATCACGGTGAGGATTTCCTAAGAGTAGTGGATCTTCCAATGAAGACGTCGGAGAAGGCGTCGGTGACGCCGTGCTTGATGATCAGGAGCACGGAGAGAGGGGGTGGTGTGGCGTCTCCGAGGCGGCGCAAGATGTCCTCAGCACGCTGCCAATAGGAGGTGACCGTCTCGGTCTCCTCCATGCGGAGGGAGTTGAGCTCTCGGATGAGGTGGTTGGTCTCGGCATCACTGGACAGATGATGAGGGCGCGTGAGAATGTGCCACGCTACTACGAGGTCAGGGAATGCGCCAGTGGTGAGGTCACCGAGGAATGGCTCGAGGGCGAGACGTGCAACCAGATGGGCAACAGGAACAAGGGCACGCACGGCGCAACCAGCGTCATATACCTGGTCGGCCTGGGTGGAGTCGAAGGGCAGGACATAGTAGGACCATAAGCTCTCGCCCTGTGCCCAGATTCGGATGCTAAGCTCCCAGCTTTGGAACTGCTCGCCAGCGTGAAGCGGCGACGGTGGGGTTTCAAAGTCCTTTGGCCTATGGCCGGCACCCAAAGCGGGGTCTAGGATTAACGTCATTGTCTGCTACTGGTGCTAGGTGTGTTGTTGCTCCAGGTACTGCATGGCATAGGACACCATAGGGCTCGAGTACCCGGGTGGGACAAAGGGCGCTTGCTGACGCTGCTGCTCTTGTTGCGGCGGATGCTGATGCTGCGACTACGGCTGCTCTTGTGGCAGTTGTGTCGACGGGCGTAGTGCCGCTAGCTGTTTAGTCAATGTTTCGAGCTACTGACGCAAAGCGAGGAGTGGATCTATCGAGCCAACATGATCGATGAGAGAGCCCGTGGGATGCTGCTGCTACTTGTGTTATTGCTGCTACTACCGCTGCTGCTATAGTTGATGCTGGTGTAGTTGTTGTTGCTACTGCTGGTACCATTGATGCTATTGTGGCTTCTCTTGTTGCTGTTGCCGCGGCTGCTATTGCTGCTCCTACTGCTCCTGCTACTGTTGTTGCTATCGCAACTGATGCTCCTGCTGCTGTGGCTGTTGTTGCTGTTCCTGTTGCTGTTGAAGCAGCAGAAAACACTGTTGCTACTACTACAACTACTGCAAATGTTATAGGAAGGGGGGCCCTCCAACAATGGAGGGCCCCTCTCCATCTTCTGCCATGGTGTCCTTTATTTCCCCTCCTCTCCCTTCTTTTGTATGCTGTTGATTTTATAAATGACGTCAACAATGATGTCAGCCTAGGATGGCTGATGTCAGTAGTTGCTGATGCGTTATCTACTGGGTTGCTACTGTAGATTTTGTTTCTTCTCCTTCTTTTGGTTGTGTTGACGGCAGTACTAACGTCAATAGTGACGTCAACTGAGTATGGCTGATGTCAGCAATGGCTGGCGCACCGTTGCTGCAGCCGTTGCTGTGTGAGTTGGAGATTTATTGCTTCTGCTGTTGTTATTACTGCCGCTACTGATACAACAAATGTTGCTTTTGTTGCTGCTGTTGGTGTTGTTGCTGTAGCTACTACTGTTGTAGTTATTGATATTGCTATAGGTGTTGCGGCTGCTACTACTACAGCTAATGCTATTGCTGCTGCTACTGTTGTTGCAACTGCTGCAGTTGCTGCTGCTAAGCTGCTACGTGCTGGTGGTGCTACTGCAACGACTGTGGTGGCCGCTATTGGTGCAGCATGCCACCTGCAAAGATGGGGAATTTTTTTTGTGTTTGTGTGTTTTTTTCTCGTTGGTCTGTGTTTGAAGCTCGCTACAAGCCGTGAGCAGCGAGCTGGCTGCTCGCTACTCGTTGCGAGCTGCAAGTAGCGAGCTCACTGCTCACTGTTTGCTGCTCGCTTTGAGCAGCGAGTTGTAGGCAGTTAATGTTACTGCTGTTGCTGCTACTGCTGGCAACTGCTGTAGCTGCTGTTGCTAGATGCTGTTGGCTGCTGCTCGCTACTACTGTTTCAGCTGGTTGCTGCTGTTGCTCCTCACACCTGCTACGCACTGCTTCTCCTACGAGCTACTACTATTGGATGCTCTTGTTGTTAGCTGGTACGAGCTACTACTGTTATGAGGTGCTGCTGCTACGAGCTGCCGCGAGCTGCTGCTACAGTCGGCTGCTGTTACTACGCGCTACTTTTGCTGGCTACTACTGCCATTACTTGCTACTGTTGCAAGCTGTTGTTGCTACTACAGGCTGTTGCTGCTTGCTTCTACTGTCAGTCAATGCACCTCGTTGACCTCACCACGTGCATCGTCGCCAGCAAGTGCCTGACGTGGGTTGCCGCTCACATCCTCGCATCACACGTGGGGGTCAGTGCTGCCGGAAAAATCTTGCAGCATTTCCCCTGCACTAGCACGTATGGGGGTCCGCTGGCGTAGTCAGAAACCTATACAACACTTGCCTGCTACTCTTGCTGCACTTTGGCTTTGATGCCAAACTAGAAAGTTTTCTAGTGAGCAGGTTGGGCAACTGCGTTGTTGATGCAGCGTGTGGGCTTCCATGCTTGGTATTTAGTCTGCCGCTCTCGAGTCTAAGTCTGAGTGCACTGGGTTTGTTACTCAGAGACGCGCGTGCTAGTGTTAGCGCCAGAAAGTAGCTAAGCACGGGAAATGAATGATTAAAAAACAAGAATGAGCAACAATGGGAGACCCCTCCAAATTCCAGCTCCCCTCGAGCTCTTTCTAAGCCAATCAGAAAATAGACCTATTTTATGGAAGGCAAGGATTTCTCGATGAGCCCTGCCAGATGGCCGACAGCCCAAAACCCGGGCGTCGTCTGTTTGGCCTGAAAACTGGACCATACCATACTACGCACACTGCAAATGCAGTCGTCCGGTGAGAATCAGCTAGAAAACAACAATGAGGTGTTATGGCTGCCTAATCCCAGGCAGCGTCTACGCTAATCCTCAGTACCAACAGTGCCAAAAAATCATGAAACTTGGACCCTAGGCATGATGTAACGCTGCAAACGCAACAGTGCAGTCAAACATGACGCTGGATGTGTGCAGACAATATATGCAGCGACAGTGCCTGTCGGCGGCACGACTACCAAGGAGGTCCGCCAATGGAGCTGAGCACGTTGGAGGGAGGAGGCTCCAGCAAACTGGGTTTAGGCCTCAAAGTGTGTCGACTCCACCGGACGACAATCCAGCAACGTCGCGTCTCGCTATGAGTCATATTCACGCCAATGTACACAAGCCGAGAGGACACAACAGAGTACAAGTGAGATATGTGTGAAAAAAACAACACTTTTAGATACATGCTGTGTTAATGTAATGAAAGAATTCGGATTTGGGCATTTTTGCCCGTCTTGTTGAGATGAGTATATCCATACTTGTCTCTCATGCTTCTCTCTCTCTCTCTCTCTCTCTCTCTCTCTCTCTCTCT
>SZWC01023462.1:23598-35996 GCA_023375785.1 Penium margaritaceum | reverse complement strand
CCACACGTCCGCAAAGGCAAAACGCACATATCTAGCCATCGGAAGGAGCGTAAATCAAGATTGGCCGGTAGGTGGGAATGGCAGCCATGCAGGTGCGATGAAACACGCCGACATAGTCGCTTACACCGGACTTCAAACAGCCCCAAAGCTCAAAACCTGCCAAAAGGGGATCACCGAACTTTTCTAAACATGACCCTAGACACAGTGCAAGAACAGCACCACTGCCACGACTGACCGGACATGACTCGCAAGGCAGCGATTAAGGCCGTCGGTAGGAGTTTCACTTGAAGCACCAAGCGCGGAGCAGCAGCGGTCACGAAAGTTGGGCCGCGTACTCGAATCACAAAGTGTAGTGTGCAGTGAACTATCACGCCCGAATCTCCTCGCAAGCTTGGGTCTGCGACCTGACCTGGCAATTTGCGATCCTACGTGTACGATGGCGAGGATTAGCGATTTCTCGCAAACTGCCACATCATAGATGCAATTGTAGTAACCGCTTAATCGATCGTGTATCTTGCAGTCATTGGGCTCCCGCCGACACTTCCGTGACTAAAAGTGACAGAATTGAGGGGGTTTGTGTCACTTGGTGTCACAACATTTGTGAAACGTTCAATTACACATCAAAATGTTGTTTCGAATAATCGAACACACAAAAACGTACGATAAGAATTTCATGAAATGTTGACATTTGAACAGCGGAATGCAAACGTTTGAACCGATGCGCCTTGTACATCGAGCCGCTTGCATGCGCTATGTTTGGGGCGCAATCCGAGTGCATGCGGGCCACGCACAGTTCAAACAGCCCTTGGCCCTGTACTTGTCCATCGTCAGCGCCAACTCCAACACCCAATCGCTCAACGCCATGGCTTCTCGCTCGCCACCAGTCACTGCTCCTTTTGTCAACATGCCCGCCTCCTCGACCTCGCCATCCCTAGCGCATGCATCTGTGAACCCACCAAGGACGTACTCTATCGCACCTGATGACCACATCTCCGGTGCTTGTCGAATGCGTCGTCGTCGCCACGATGAAGAACCCCTCCTGTCCCAAGGCGGTGACCACGAGCCGGAGTTCAACATGCAGCTGTGTGTTGGCAACGATATGACGGCCTATGCCCGGGGCGACCACATGCCCAGCCCATCTTTTTTGTACCGCTATCATCAGGCGGGCATCGCTCCCCTCCCTAAGCTTCAGGGCGGACCACCGGTGCTAAAGGCGAAGCCAGCACCAGCTGGCACTCCAGTGCCAATTGTGCATGGTGCTGCCATGTCTCTCGGAGGCGACGGCGAACGCGCCACTGGAGGTTCGTCCGTCGACTCTCTGGGCAAGTCCTTCTGGAGTCCTGAGCGTGACGTGGCATTGGTCAAGATGTGCAACGTCTACATGGGCGAGTTCGGAGGTTCGTCCGGATGGATGACCAAGCTGTACGACCGCGTCGCCCCTCGTCTGACATGTGAGTTCAACTTGGCGGAACATTTGACACGTCAGCACATTCGTAGTCGTTTAACTAACATTTGTGCACGTTGGAAGCTAGCATATGGTCTGGTTGGACAGAGTTGGTCGTCGTTGAACCGCCGTACATGGATGATTGAGATGGCCATGGAGAAATAGGAGGAGGTGCGCAACGCAAGCCCGGACATGGCAAAGCTGGAGGGTAAGAGCATGCCATGGTTCGACAAGGCTACCCTGTTGTTTGCGAGGGAAAAGACATGCGGTGACAATGTTCTGTGCACCGGCGAGACGGAGACTGATGATGACGTGGTGGTGGTTGACGCATCACTCGCCAAGGCCGCACCTCGCATGCGCAAAAAAACCGAAGCACAGAAGGTTGAGCGCGCTCCGTCGATGGTCAAGTGCGTTATTTGAGAGACCGGTCCCAAAACAACTTACGGTCAAGCTGTGAAATTCATCTTAGCTGACGTGTCCATCCAGGGCATGCACAAGCTTGCAGTTCTAGACGCGTTCAAGGGTGATGCGCACTTGTGCGAAGATTATGTGCACTCTGATGGGGAGCTACGGGTGCATGTGGTACAGCACCTTTTGCAGAGCTCCAGGTTCAACATGTCATCTCCACCCGAACGTACATTCATCAAGACGCACGTGCCGACGGCAAAGCTGCAAACACGTGGCAAAGGTTGGCGACAGCTAGTGGAGGTGAACGATGATGGTGGAAGTGAGGGGGGAAGTGGTGAGGCTGGGTCTGCAGAAGGCAGTGGTGGTGATGCCATCCGCGAGGTGCTGGGTGTTGCGGATGGGTTGCTTCCCACTGGAGAGGATCTTGGAGGAAATGACATGTATGCATAGATTCCATGGAATGTTATTTGGCCTTATTAATTGAAATTGATGAAATTCTCTAATCGGTCCACATAGCATTCGCATAATCTGTCCACATTGCATTCGCAATCTGCAATCGTCATGCCCTCATTCGAGAATCACCATGTCGGCTGCCTGGTTTAAAAACTCTGCGCGGTGGTCTGCGGGGAGCATCATCAATGTCACTAACCTCTAGATCTCCAATGCCTCCTTGTGCTTGCTGGATCAAGTTGTGCATAACGAAACGGCTTAAAACTAGTCTAGGTTAGAAAGTCACGCCGTACGGTGGAAGTGCCCTCAAAATGTGAAAATGTGCTTTTAAAACGCCGAACGCTCGCTCAATCATAGATCGTGCGGACGCGTGGCGACGATTAAAAAGCTCCTTGGTGTCCAGTGGTTGAGAAGCTTGAGGGCCGAAATCGTTGAGATGATATCGTTTGCCACGATATGGATTCATCAACCCATACCCCTCCAGAAAAGCAGCATCAGCCAACAGAATTTTGTTCGCAGGCAAATAGAACCCTCTCATGAGCGCATCGGTGAACGTTCTTGCATCATGCACGCTCTCCTCCCATCCCGTCATTGCAAAAATGAAATTGAGGTCAGCATTGCATGCCGCAAGAATGATTTATGTAATCAGTTGATGACGGTTGATGTATGCGACGCGACGCAGTTGTGGAACGATGACTAGGACATGTCTCCCATCAATGGCGCCGACGCAGTGGTTGAATTAGGGAAGGTAGTCTTGCCGACCGAACCATGCAGGTGGCGGTCCCACATCTGCGGTCGGCATGCGGATGACGGTTGCCTGGATGGACAGAAGCGCGGTCACCACTTGACGAAGCACCCGGCAAATTGTGGCAGCCCCTCTTTGAAAACGCCCCATGAGTTCACGCACGGACATGCCGTGAGCAACGTAGCATAGCCACATGAAAACTTTCTCTTCGACACTGATGCGCGTGTTGCGGATAGTGGATGTCTGACGTAGCAGGGTAACAATGGAGTACCATGCTTCCCTAATCATACGCATGATGTTGGAAAACCGATCCTGGTGTCTAGCGTGTAGTTCTTACAGCCATGCTAGCCCTCGGAACTGACCGACAAGCATCGGCTCACGAGGTATGCGACGACGCAGGTTGGGTAAGACTTCATTCTGTAGCATGTGTATGAGAACTGCCAGTTGCAATGCATGTCGGACAGCTGTTGCACGGGCAGCTGCACGGGCCTCGCCCATTCTGTCGCACTAGGTACAACTGAAGTAGTTTACAACTGCTTAGCATACGCCCGTCCCCTTCTTGCTTGTTACCGTGCATGCTTGCGATTCGAACATCGCACGACACGACCGTTGCACGATGAATACCTATGCTCACCGACAGAGGTCAGGCGCTCGACACTGACAGATGTAATCAACGTTCACTACAAACGTTCAAATCGACAATTAATGCGGGAAATGTTGTGAAGTAACCGCTTAAAACATTGCAGTGACTACAAACGCGAAATGCATTCAGAACATTGTTTCAACGCACCTAATTCGAACATTTCACTACATACTACATTTTGTGATTGGAGTACGCGGCCTTGGTGTCAGCTCAAGACTGTCTGACTCGCAAGGCAGAGGTTAGTTCGTACAAAGTATTTGTGCGCCGCCATCCCTCGCTAGAAGCGTTACGCTAGCTACAAGCTAAAAATTTGAGTTTTACCTAACGGGGGTTCACTCGTGCTATTTTCACCATACACCCGGTTTTGAGCTCAAAATCAAGAATGAAAAAGAGTTTCAAGAAACCCCCCTCGTTACATGCGGGGGTTTGGGATTTTTTTAAGGTTCGGGTACCTCCCAGGCCCCGCGATAGCAGGACCTGGGAGGTTCCCTTTCAACGCCGGTGGAGTTTAGTCACCGAAAATGACTCACACGTGCAAAAAAATGTTTCGTTAAAGTCGAAAGTGACCGGATATCCGATGAAAATATTGGCAGCCAACGGTAGATGGCATATGTTATCGAGTCGGCTATGGCGTTGTGCATAGTTGCTGTAGTTCGTATCAATTGACTGCTTTGAGGAGACAACACGTGTCTCCGCGGACGCGCCCACAGTGCACGATCCCACGTGTACAGCCAAGTTTTCGAAATCCCTTACGTCCACGGCCATGCTTTGAATTTCCGTATATTCACAACATACTTTTTGTTACTCCTAGCGGAACACAAGTGGTTTATGTTATGCCGAACAGAGCGTAGATGGTGAACTAGAAGTTGCAAGGCAGAACACAATCTAGATTTTGGTACACTTGACAAATTCATAATTAGCCGTAAGTGCACTTTGATGTATGAGGTCGAGTCTCTAGCTCCTCCTCTGAGGTCGTCGTCGGAGTTTGCAAGATGGCGTTCTCTGTCCGCGTCAGGGGTCTACCCTCTTCTCGAGACTGAGGGGTAATCCTCATCAACAACCCAAAGCAGAGACTCGAATACTTCGAGTCTCCGGAGACCTATTTCCCTTTTCAGCCTTACCCTTGGTTTTGGGACCCAAACCGGGGGTTTTTACCTCAAACTTGTGCGTTCGCACGAGTTATTCCGTAACTTTATGTCGATGTTTGTCACAAACAAACTTAGATTTACGTTTTGGCGCAAAATTGTTGCGTGCGAGGCACGCTCGCGATTTTGCGCCAGGATCTCTCGGCTCTCGTCCCTCGTCCCCCTCCCTCGTCCTCGCTCGCTCACTTGCACAGAGGGCGAACGAGCACAAGGGCATGAGGCCACGAGGCCTCGCCCTCGTGGCCCTCTTGGCCCCTCAGCCGTCGATCGGGCTAAGGCCGCGATTCATGCCTGGCGGCTTGGCGGCTGGTGGCTTGCAGGTCGCTTGGCCAGCGGCTGGCCGTCCAATATCGAAGTGGTGGCCGTCGGCTAGCCCTCCCTGACGCGAGGGGTGGTGCGCAACCAACCCTCGCTTCAGCGATGATGGAGGGCCAAACCGGCTCTCCCGCTACATTCCTCCCCACTTATTATGAATTGCATCGGTTCATGAACAACAAGCAAGATTGTCAGATAATAAGTCATCAACATTGTGAAAGAAAATTAATGATTTCATTCATTACCTAAACATGAACACGTGCATGGCACTTTGACCTTAGCTGCAGCTTGTCGGTCTGCACGGCTGGCGGTCGGCCTCCCCCCTTTAGACTGGAGCATTCGCGCGACAACCATGTTGGGACTCCCCAACCTCCTGTGGTTGCAGTACATGAATGCTGCCATGTGGAATGCTTTTCACTTTTCCACGTTTAGGTGGTGCCCCTTGACACGCGTCGATCTGAGCGAGCTGCCAGCTCGCTCCAATACTTGTTGACCACCTTTATGGGAAACCAGGATTCGGACTCCCATGAGTTATGTTGAGGTCCACACGCAGCCCAATGAACGAGGTATTCCCTAACAACCTGCGACCAAAGAGTACGCTCTCGGTGCTGGAGTAGTCGAACAACCTCGTATTGGCCATCGGCAGCAACGACTGTCGATGGTGGCTGAACGGTTCCCTCTGCCATGTATGGAGCCAACAGGCTCACATGAAACACGTCATGTATCTTCATACTCGGCGGAAACACCAATTTATACGTCACTGGACCGATGCGTGCAATGATGGGAAACGACCCAATCCATTTATGTAGAAGTTTTTGTGCCCTTGACAACTTCTGCCAACGATTCTTATTGCTAAGCAACACTTTGTCACCGATGTCAAACGAGACCTCACGGCGACTTTTGTCGGCATATTCCTTCTGTCGTTGCCGAGTAGCCTAAAGCTGACCCTTTGACTCTTGTAACAAGGAGTCTATACGCTCGGCAAAGGCTTGAGCAGAAGGAACCTTTCCTCCTGTACTCCTTCTCTTCACCAATGAAGAGGACACCACTGGATGTCGACCACTGTTCAACACAAATGGTTTGAACAATGACATGAAGCTAGAGGAGGGAGTGAAGGAGTTTCTAGGAATTGCTAGAAATTCTTTCTCTCTTTTTTTCCTAGTTTGTGAGTGGGACTCACAGTTACTTTAGTCATTTCCTTGTACTCTAGTTTTATGGTTTCCTAGGTACTTACCCTTGCCAATCGTCGTGAGTAACGGCTTGGGAAGTCTAGTTCCAAAGACCACGCCCTTGTGCCGGCATGGTGGCCTAGGAAAATAGAAATGGAATTTGTAACTACCTTACCGATCGTGAGAGAAATGAGTTTGTGGGAGGCGATCCTTCCCCAAAGATTTGGGGTGATCCCCACAACGAATTTCATGTGCTAGTTGTACAGACGACGAGATGGCAAGTGTCGGACCGTCAAAGACCAACAAGGGCAAGGTGGTAATGGCCTCACCACGGGCCCTCGGTAGACTCCAAGTCTTGGGATCCACCGCCGTGACCAAAGGCAACTGTACCGCCGAAGGCGACCGACGCAAACCTCGGCGACACTGAGAAGCGTGCGGAGGTCACAAAAGTACTCTATGAGAACATCGACGTGCACGTGGACGACCCCCACATGACGAACGACGCGATGGAGGAGGATCTCCTGGAGGGGGACCCCGACGAAGAGCACGATGCCAACAATGGAGAAGGCGACGAGGATTGTGATCATCGCCATCGTCGTGCGGTGAGCTTGAGCCGATTGCTCTCACCGCATCGCCTGAAGCTGCCGACGGCAACGAGACTGCCGAGAGCAGCAAGGGCGCCAAAAGCTGCCACGTGGGAAGTTCCCGCGAGAACGATCCGGATGACGACGTCGCGAAGGCAATTTGTGATGACCGCCACAGGCTTGCGGAGTTTGCTGTTGAAGAGGCGGGCCGACTCAAGATCACCACCGACTGTGGAGGTATGACCCAAGTCGGAGGAGTGGGGGTGGACCCCCTTTCCTACGATGTGGCCGCAATGGGGTAGGGCAGTGCCCACTCAAGTGTCGTCGCTGTCGACAGTCTCCTCCAAAAGGTGGGACTCCTTGGAGGCGTGTACGTGAACCGTACCCTCCTGTAGTGGGTAAAGGTGTACGGACAACGCGAGGTCCTGGAGGCTATCGCCGATGCTCTGACGACATCAGAGCGTAAGCTTGCGTTCGCCAACCTACTGGCCCTCGTCGGGCAGAGCATCACGGACCTCGATCGTGATTTCCAGCTGTAGCGCTTGGCCGCCCATGAGGTAAGTCGCCGATGCGATGACCTCGATAAGGCGTTGCAGAGCTTGACCCATGTGCGGATGCAATAGCAAGCACAACACGCCGCAGTTACAGATGCCACTGCCAGTGGCAACGAAAACTTGCTTACCTTGATGACTTTGGGGCCGGTCATGAACACGTCCTTCCTCCATAATGTGGAGATCTTTTAGAAGGGCGTGAAGCTGACCGACTGGCTGAGCCGCATGGAGTGCGTCCTATGCGTCCACAAGGCTCCACTCAGTCAGTGGGAAAATCTTGCCACGTCTCGGCTTGAAGACAAGCTCTTCAAGTACGNAAGGCGTTGCAGAGCTTGACCCATGTGCGGATGCAATAGCAAGCACAACACGCCGCAGTTACAGATGCCACTGCCAGTGGCAACGAAAACTTGCTTACCTTGATGACTTTGGGGCCGGTCATGAACACGTCCTTCCTCCATAATGTGGAGATCTTTTAGAAGGGCGTGAAGCTGACCGACTGGCTGAGCCGCATGGAGTGCGTCCTATGCGTCCACAAGGCTCCACTCAGTCAGTGGGAAAATCTTGCCACGTCTCGGCTTGAAGACAAGCTCTTCAAGTACGTGGTCAAGGAGTGGAGCGGGCAAAGGACTCACCTTGAGTAGCAGCCCATGCCGTGGGAAGTCTTCTGCACCATCATGCGCAAGAAGTGTACCGAGCGTGAGGAGGCGCAGCGCGCCTTCCATAAGATCAAGGACTTCAGGCAGCTGTGTAACTCGCTTGAGGCCTACTTGAGCGAGTTTACGGCATTTGTGGAGGAAGCCAAAAGCTTCACCAAGAATGACGATACCAGATCTTCAAGTTCCCATAGTGCTGTCTACTAGAGTACTTACACGATGGTCTTGCCAGCAAGAAGTTGAAGGACAAGACCACCACGACCACAAAGGGCCAAGCCTGGACAAGCTGGAGGGCGTTACGAGACTACATGAGCGAAGTGCAATCGGCGATCATGAAGCATTACTCAGATGCACGGCCAAACGCGCCTACACAGCAAGGCCGCGATACACGCATGGAGGCTGTAGGGGCTGGAGAGACAGCCGGGCAGCGGGACGAGGTCAAGGGCAAGTAGCTGGGAAACCCCTCAGCCAAGAAGATTGGTGGGAACAAGCCCCCCAACCACAAGGGTGTCCGCAAAAATGACGAGCTACAGGTGGAGCGCGAGCATCGTAACATGGCCTTCCGCGAGGGACTGTGCCACAATTGCATGTAGCCTGGACACTTCAGGGCTGAGTGCCCTGAGGCTACTGGTGGTGGACAAGAGGTCGCGGCGTTAGCCGCAGCCGCAGCACCTCGTGGGGAGGCTGCAGCAGGAGGCCGCGGACAGGATCGTGGACAAGGTCGCGGTCGCGGTAATGGACAAGGCCGTGGGGCGGGTTTTTCACACCCTTGAGTTACGTTTGTGGGGACCACTCAGGGGTGAAACTGGATTACGAGTGTGGGTTTATGTTTTCAGATGAGGATGTTAAACAAATTGAGTTTTTGACGAGTTCAAATTTCTCTATTGTTTTCTCCCCTCTCATTGAACGTCATTATGCCCTTGCTCATCGACATTGCCCACTAAATCTTGCATGATCGAACCTGCTTAGTGGTGGCGACACCGACCATTGTGCAAGTATTGTGTAACACAATGATGAGTTCAATGATGCTTTGAGGGAAAATGCCCTCAAAGCGATGAGATCAATCACGTTCGCGGTACCTTTAGTCAATGATTTTGACCTAGTGAAATTCAAAGACTAGAAGGAGCTAGCAGAATTCACACGTGCCCACAAGATGTGCACTAGAGTAGATGAATCATGGGAGTTGTGGCGTCAGCCATCTAGATTCCGTGTTTATCACAAACTTGGCTTGCCATTGTCAAGCCTGCTCACTCGGAAGAGTGGAGGCAGCATGACGATGTTGTTTAAAGGACACCTTGCTGGAGCTCCTGCAAACGTACTTGCTGACACTGGAGGAGACGACTTCTTTGTTAGCCTTGGCTTTACCGGACAGGTTGGCCTGAAGTACGCGACATTGAATGGTGCAGTTGTTTTTGGTGACAACCGTACTATACCTGTGATCGGTACTTGTAAAGTAAAAACTTGTCTTCAAGGGCACATATAGATGGTCACGTTGAAGGTACTCAATCTTCTTGACCCGTTTGACGTGGTGCTAGGCGATCCCTTGCTCCGTGAAAACAAGGCTCTAATGTGCTTTAAATCAAAGTGTTTGATCCTCCAAAAAGGATATCGTCGCTTTGCGTTCATTCCGAGTACAGAATTTTTGCCGACATGACTCAAAGTGAAGGATGACGTGAAGGAAGACATGCCACGAGAGATCGAATCTCTATTGGCGGAGTTCTCGAATGTATTCCAAGTCCCACTGGCTGGGCTTTCACCAGAATGACACATAGGCCACATGATTCCGCTGCAACCGGAGGTAACTCCTACGTTCATACCCATTTATCATCTTATTCCAACAGAAAGGCAAGGGGCCAAACTCCCAATCAAAGAGTACCTTGCAAAAAGGTGGATCAAACCAAGTAGCTTCCCGTACGGTGCTCCAATCCCTTTTGTAAGAAAAAAGGACGGTGGTTTCCGCATGTGCGTGGATTACTGGTCGTTGAACAAGCTGACAATGAGAAATTGATTCCCCTTACCGCAGATTGAGGACCTTTTGGACCAACTCCAAGGGGAAAAAAAGTTTTCGTCCTTGGATTTGTCCCAATGGTACCATCAAATCCGCATCACGGAAGATGATGTTCCCAAAACTGCGTTTCGAATGCATATGGGACACTATCAGTTCCGGGTGCTATGCTTCGGGCTAACGAACGCCCCGGCAACCTTCCAAGGAGAATGAACCAAACGCTAGCAAAACAACCTGGTCACTTTGTCTTGGTTTACGTGGATGGTATCCTCATCTTCTCCAAATTGATGGAAGAGCACATAGAACACCTGCAAGAAGTCCTTGCAATCCTTCGGGAATAGAAGTTCTACATGAAGGTGAGCAAGTGCAAGTTTACACAAGATGAGCTCGAATATCTTGGACACATTGTCCACAAGGATGGCATATGTGTCGACCCACGAAAGGTCCAAGCCGTTGTAGACTAGCCACGCTCAGAAAACATTGGACAGATTCGGTCTTTCCTTGGCCTTCCAAACTGCTTTCGATGGTTTATGCAAGGGTATTCGACCTTGGTAGCACCGCGAACTAGGTTCACGTGAAAAGACGTGCATTGGAAATGGACATTTGATTACAAGAACACTTTTCCCAAAGTCAAAGAACTTTTATCCACAGCGCCTGTCCTAGCTCTTCCGGATCCATCGCAATCGTGAGAGGTTCAATGTGATGCGTCGGTAGTAGGACTCCGAGCCGTCCTCATGTAGAACACTCACCCATTTGCGATGAGAGTTGGAAGCTCATCCCTGCGGAAATGTGGTACACAACTAGGATCAAGAGCTCCTTTCTGTAGTACACACTTTCAAGATGTGGCGTTGCTACCTCNGTCTTGGTGGCGGCCGGAAGAATCTTCTAGCACGGAGAACAAGTTGTTGTTCCAAACTTAGGAGAGCTTCGAGCAAATATCATCTCCTTGCTCCACGACCCGTCGGTCGCAGATCATGTGGGACCTCGAAAGACAGGAAAAGCACTCTCGGACCACTATTGGTGGCCAGGATGGAGTGCCGATATCCGTAAGTATTGCATGATATGCAATCCATGTCTTTGAAATAATGCTAGTAACAAGAAGCTTGCTAGACTCCTCCAATAGTTTCCCATTCCTGGGACTCCATGGCAGTGCGTCAGCATTGACTTCATTACTTGTCTTCCAGATACGGCCCGTGGCCACGATGCAATACTCGTGGTTATGGATGTTTTGACAAAGATGACACACTTCATTCTTACAACCATTGACGTGAACGCAGTGGAAACTGCTCGTCTCTTCTTTGAGGGTATCGTAAAGGACCACGGCTTGCCGTTGCGCATTATCTCCGATCGAGATAAAATATTTGCTATCAAGTTCTGGCAAAAGATGCACGAGTACTTTGGCAGCGAGTCGCAGATGTCGATAGCATTTCACCCTCAAACTAACGGACAAACAGAGCGCATGAACCGCTCTCTGGAATGAATGCTCCGTATGTGCGTGGACCTTGCCATGAATGATTGGGATGAATTCTTAGCACCGGCAGAGTTTGCGGTGAATAACCCGGTGAACGAGTCTACACAGTTCACACCATTTGTGTTGAACAGTGGTCGGCATCCAGTGATACCCTCTTCATTGGTGAACAGTGGGAGTACGGAAGGACAGGTTCCCTCTGCTCACGCCTTTGCCAAGCGCATTGAATTCTTGTAACAAGATGCAAAGGGTCTCCTTCAAGCTGCTCGGTAACCACAAAAGGCATATGCCGACATAAGTCACCGTGAGGTCCCGTTTGACATCAGTGAAGAACTGTTGCTTAGCACTAAGAATCTTTGGTTGAAGTCGCCAGGGGCGCAAAAACTTCTTCTGGGCCATTTCCCATCGTTGCACGCATCGATCCAGTGGCATATCGATTGCTGCTTCCATTGTGTATAAAGATACATGATGTGCTTCAAGTGAGCGTATTGGCTCCATACACGACAACAAGAATTGTTCAGTCACCATCGGCAGTCCTTGTTGCGGATGGTCAAGACGAGGTTCTTCGCCTACTCCAGCACCAAGAGCATACTCTTCAGTCGCGGTTTGTTAGGGAATACCTCGTTCATCGGGCTGGATGTGGACCTGAACATAATTCATGGGAGCCCGAATCTCGGTTACCCATAGGGGTGGTCAACAGTTATTGGAGCCAGCTGGCAGATTGCACTGATCAACGTGAGTTAGGGAGCACCACCTACACGCGGAAAAGTGAACAACATTCTCGCAGGGCGGCATTCATAGACTGCAACCATAGAAAG
>SZWC01023462.1:3809-23563 GCA_023375785.1 Penium margaritaceum | reverse complement strand
CTTAATCCGGTGGAAGTTGTTTCACCGGAATCGGACTAGTATCGAAGGAGACATGGGCTTCCAAAGTTGGGGCGTGCGTGGCGGTTCTGGGAGCCGGCCGCGGTTCGACTTCCGGTGAATAATTGACCGGAACGAGTAACGAAATACCATCTGGGGATTTTGCTCCAGAAGATCTGCCGAGGTGTCCGGTGGATGATCCGTCAGATTTCAGGAGTGCAATTTGTTACTGAGGGACTTAGCCAAAAATCGTGGCTCGGAGTCCGAAACTCAGTAGTACAGTTTGTTACTCGGGGACTTCAGTCAAAATTCCGACTGGAGGTCCGCGAACAGGTTTCGACCCACATCAATCCCCATCACCCAAACTCGATGATAAACTCATGGAAACAGACTGCAAAGGCGCGAGGGGCGCCGCCACTATGCGTAGGGACATCTGCGCCTCCGAAATGGCGTTTTGATAGGTCCTTGATGTGTGAGGGCGCCTCGGCGGGCGACGTGGTGCGCGCCGCCGACTGAGCGGCTGATTTGGGGTGCTGCTCTTTGGATGACGTAGCGGGAGGTACGATTCTTTGAATCGCGCACAGTTTGGTGCGTTGGAGAGCTCATGACTAGCCCTACAAATGTTTAGATCATGTACATGTTCTAAAACTAATGCAAAATCGCGTAATTCCCTTCGCAAAAGTGACTGTCTTGCATTTGTCTTCAACTTCCAGAAACATAGCGTGAGGCGACGAGAAAGCTCGCGCTTAGACTCAGAACCTGCACGAAACATAGCCGTGAGCACAGTAGACCCGTCGGGCCACGTTGGAACTGCATCCACCCGAGGGCCGTTTTCTGACAAAGGGTTATGGGCCCACCACCCTGACCGGTCTACAATCGCTCACGACTTTCGCGTCGGAAAGGATTGTTTTCAGGTACGACATCGCCGTCAAGCTCTGAGGTCATGGAGTTGAAGACTACGCAAATGGCGCAGAAGGAGACGCATCCCATCCAGAAGTATACAGGTGGCCCTGGCTACGGGCTATGGAGGTGGCACTTCGAGCTGCACCTCGTGCACAAGGGGCTGCTGGAGGTCATGAAGAGAATTGAAGTCCTCGACGAAGCGACGGTGACAGAAGCGCAGAAGGAGGCCTTTGCAAAGAGGAACACGGAGGCGCTCATGTTGCTAGTGTCCGGGACGGCCGAGTCGCAGTGGGGCTACTTCCAGGGCTGCAAGTTGGCAGCCAAAGCTTGGCAAAAACTTTGTGCCATCCATCAATCCAAGTCGCTGGCCAAAAACATCTTTGTAATGAAGCGACTCCTGACAGTGAGAATCGATGAGGGAGATGATGTCATCACCGCCATGCAGCAGATCGAGTCACTTGCCTCACAGTGCAATAACGTGGGGTGGAAGATCGACACGCAGCTGCAGGCGATGGCCCTCCTCATGGCTCTTCCTGACAGTTGGAGCCCTCTCATTACGGTCTTGGGAGGATGGGCAGAGGACAAGCTCACCTATGGCGCGGTCGCAGAGTACATCCGCAACGAGGCGCACTGACGGAGCTGCGGGGAATCCTCGTCGTCTTCACCGGCCCTCGTCACCAAAACGCGTGTTGGCGGAAGCGGGGTCAAGGGAGGTGGCGGACATGGCGGCGGCAAGAAAGGCGCCAAGAATGGTGTGTGCCGTAACTGCGGCAAGGAGGGCCATTGGGCGCATGAGTGCACCGAGGAGGCAAAGGCCGGCGGCAAGGATGCCAAAGGCAAGAAGGCGCTCATCAATGGCACTCAAAACCACTACCTCAAGAAGGCCAACCGGCGATGCCTTGACTCCAGAGCGGAGGAGCATACCCAGATCAAGAAGGTCGGGTTCATCAACTGCACCAAGTCCAGAAAGTCCATGGTGGTCGCGAACGACAAGGTCGAGCCGGCGGCTGGCCAAGGAGACGTGGACGTGGAGGTGGTGGTTGGCGGAAAGCGGGTACAGCGCGTCATCAAGGACGTGCAGCACGTACCCGGCTTGGCTCACATTCTAAGTGTTAGCCGCCTGACTGACAAGGGGTACGAGGTGCTCTTCAGGAGAAGTGGGTTAGTCGTGTGCAAGGACTGTGGTGGCGAGCCCGTTCTGGAGGCTAAGCGCGAGGGAGGCCTCTATATTGTGGAGACCAAGGTGATCCCCGCGGCGACAGATTCAGCAGACTTGCAGGAACGCACCGTCAACCTGGCCAAAGGAGGGGGAGCTGATCTGAAGCTCTGGCATCGAGAACTGGGACATTCCTCACCCACAGTCGTNAGCGCGTCATCAAGGACGTGCAGCACGTACCCGGCTTGGCTCACATTCTAAGTGTTAGCCGCCTGACTGACAAGGGGTACGAGGTGCTCTTCAGGAGAAGTGGGTTAGTCGTGTGCAAGGACTGTGGTGGCGAGCCCGCTCTAGAGGCTAAGCGCGAGGGAGGCCTCTATATTGTGGAGACCAAGGTGATCCCCGCGGCGACAGATTCAGCAGACTTGCAGGAACGCACCGTCAACCTGGCCAAAGGAGGGGGAGCTGATCTGAAGCTCTGGCATCGACAACTGGGACATTCCTCACCCACAGTCGTGAAGGAGATGGCGAAGTGCGAGCTGGTACGCAACCTCGTCATCGACGGTGCGGAAGAGGCGACAGATGTAGCAGTGCACAAAAAGTGCGAACCTTGTATTTTGGGCAAGGCACGGCGCCAACCGTTCAACGAGAACGTGAATCGCGCCTCGGACCTGCTGGAGGTCGTGCACAGCGACGTGTGTGGACCATTCAAGATGGCGTCAAAGAGCAGCGCGCATTACTTCATCACCTTCATTGATGACTACAACAGAAAACTCTTCGTGTACTTCATGAAGCGGAAAGGTGAGGTCCTGGACCGGCTGAAGGAGTGTATCGCCGTGGTGGAGAGGCAGGCTGGCCAAAAGGTCAGAGCGCTATGCAGTGACAACGGCACAGAGTACGTGGGCTATAGCGGGTAGATGAAGCAGCAAGGCATAAAATGGCAACAAACCATGCCGTATTTGCCTCATTCAAATGGCGTGGCGGAGCGGGTGAACCAGACGCTCCTAAACATGGTACGAACCATGTTGGTGGATGCGGAATTGCTGCGAAGCTTCCGGGCAGAGGCTATGCGTACGGCGAGCTACACCATCAACCTCAATCCCACAGCAGTGCTGAAGGGGAGGAGCGGCTGGAAGACGCCGCAAGAGGTTTGGAGCGGCCGTAAGCCAAGTGTGGCACACCTGAAAGCGTTCGGGTGTAAGGCGCACGCGGTGGTGTAGGCTGCGCAGAGGCGTGATAGCAAGCTAGAGCCGCGGGCAAATTTGTATCTCTTCCTTGGCTATGAGAGCGTGCATAAGGCATACCGGCTCTATGACATGCGCAAGGAGGAGGTAATCCGCAGTCGAGACGTCGAGTTTGACGAGTAGAACAGCTACATCAGCAGCAACGATGTGGGTGTGGTGGACTCTCCAAAGACGGGGGAGTGGTTCCAGCTCCTTGACTACAAGAAGGAGCCGGCGGACGCCGAAGTTGAGGATGCGGCATCATAGCACGAAGGTGCACCAGTGGTGGCAGCCGATGCGGAGGACTCCGATGACGATCAAGTTGATGAGGAGATCCACTGGAAACATGAAGCACCTAGGGTGCCAAGGCGCGCACTCCTGGCAGAGTGTGCATCGAGCGTCGGTGGAAAATCCACTGGACGTGCCAGTCGTTCGGGCGATGCTTCGCCAGAGCGAGAGAGATCCTTTGGGAGCCATCCGGTCGATGACTCACCAGAGCGTGCTGAGTTGGAGGCATCAAAGTAGAGCGACGATGCGCCACCAAAACTACCGCACCGCAGCGGGAGGCAACGAAAAGCGGGGAAGCGCTCCGACGTAAGCACCGGTCGATGGATTGGCATGATGTGGTGCATGCTGGCTGCATCAACGGAGCCGACTATTGTGCAAGAGGCGCTGGCACAGCCCGATGGGGATCAATGGGACGCAGTCATTGAATCGGAGCTGGCGTCCATCACGGAAAATGATACGTGGGAGCTGGTTGACAGGCCGAAAGATGCCAAGGTCATCGGGTCAAAGTGGGTCTTTACGACCAAGTTCACAAAGGAAGGTGTGGTTGACAAGTACAAGGCGCGGCTGGTGGCGAAAGGTTATGCACAGCGTAAGGGGGAGCACTACGATGAGACGTTTGCTCCCGTCGCCAAGTTCACAAGCATCCGGGCGATCCTTGCGGTGGCGGCCGCAAAGGACATGGAGCTCCACCAAATGGACGTAAAGACGGCCTTCCTCAACAGCATCATAGACAAAGAGATCTACATGGAGGTGCCAGAGGGGGTGGAGGTGCCGGAGGGCAAGGTGTGTAAGCTGCAGAAGTCCTTGTATGGGCTAAAACAATCACCTAGATGCTGGTACCAACAGATGGACAGCTTCATGGCACAAATCGACTTCAAGCGATGTGAGGCAGATCACAGCGTGTACGTGCGGCGCGACAAACAGCTCCATCAGATCGTCGCACTCTATGTGGACGACCTGATTTTGTGCTCGACGGATCTGCCGAGCCGACAGCGGCTCAAAGAGCAGCCGAGCAGCAGATTCCAGATGTCGGACATGGGGGAGCTGGAGTACTAACACGGGGTGAGCTTCACGTAGAACCGGAGGGCGCGCACGCTTGAGCTAGGGCAGGCCGAATACGTGGCTGAGGTGCTGAAGCGGTACCGCATGGAGGACTGCAAACCAGTTGGCACTCCAGTCTCCACGACATGTGAGCTGAGTGCGACAATGGTGACGCAAACAAAAGAAGAGCGGGAGGATATGGCAGGGGTGCCTTACCAATCGGCGGTGGGTAGCCTCATGTACGCCATGGTGGCGACTAGACCAGACCTGGCCTACGGGGTGGGCCAAGTGAGCAGGTACGTGGCCGATCTAGGGCCACTACACTGGCAGGCGGTCAAGCGCATCCCCCACTACCTACAGGCGACGCGGCATGCGCGCTTGAGGTTCGACGGCAAGGGGCGGGCGGACCCCTTACGTCTGGTCTGCTACACGGACGCAGACTATGCTGGCAATGTGGACAAGCGGAAGTCCACATCCTGCTACGTGTTCTTCCTCGCTCGTGAAGCGGTCACGTGGTGCAGCAGAAAGCAAGACTGCATCGCCACCTCCACTGTAGAAGCAGAGTACGCCGCGCTGGCCGAGGCGGTCAAGGAAGTGGTGTGGCTCCGCAGGTTGCTACGTTACCACTACGCATGGGACATGGTTTAAAAGGGGTTGGTGGTGCTGCAGCATTGCAGCACGCACAACATGCTTGCGGATTGCTTGACCAAAGCGCAACCTGTCGACCGGCACGCATTGAGCGTGGCCGGGCTTGGGATGACCAGCTATGATGGGCTGGAGGGTGCAGCGGAAGATGAGTGAGAGCAAGCAGGAGCAGCGGGCATGGCAGGTGCAAGGGGGAGCATGTTGAAGATTTGCCCCTCTGCATGCCCAAGTGCGGCGTCGAGAGGCGCCGACGAGCCGCCAGAGAGAGGAAAATCCTCTTCGACGGATCTGGCGACTCAAGGATTGCTCGGATCCTAAAATAAAGGATTGCCCCTAAAATTTGACGGGTTGCTAAATCCTGTGGAAGTTGTTTCACCAGAATCGGACTAGTAACAAGGGAGACACGGGCTTCCAAAGTTGGGGCTTGCGCAGCGGTTCTGGGAGCCGGCCGCGATTCGACTTCCGGTGAATAATTGATCGGAACGAGTAACAAAATGCCATCTGGGGATTTTGCTCCAGAAGATCTGCCGAGGCGTCCGGTGGATGATCCGCCGGATTTCATGAGTGCAGTTTGTTACTGAGGGACTTAGCCAAAAATCGTGGCTCGGAGTCCGAAACTCAGTAGTACAGTTTGTTACTTGGGGACTTTAGTCAAAATTCAGACTGGAGGTCCGCGAACAGGTTTCGACCCACATCAATCCCCATCACCCAAACTCGATGATCAACTCATGGAAACAGACCCCAAAGGCGCGAGGGGCGCCGCCACTATGCGTAGGGACATCTGCGCCTCCGGAATGGCATTTTGATGGGTCCTTGATGTGTGAGGGCGCCTCGGCGGGCGACGTGGTACGCGCCGCCGACTGAGCGGCTGATTTGGGGTGCTGCTCTTTGAATGACGTAGCGGGAGCTATGATGCTTTAAATCGTGCACGGTTTGGTGCGTTGGAGAGCTCATAACTAGCCCTACAAATGTTTAGATCATGTCCATGTTCCAAAACTAATGCAAAATCGCGTAATTCCCTTTGCAAAAGTGACTGTCTCGCATTTGTCTTCAACTGCTAGAAACATAGCATGAGGCGACGAGAAAGCTCGCTCTTAGACTCAGAACCTGCACAAAACGTGACCCGTCGGGCCACTTTGGAAGTGCCTCCACCCAGGGGCCGTTTTTCGACAGTGCGGACGCTCCAACCTAAAGGGGGGAGGCCGCTAGCCGTGCTGACCGGCAAGCTATTGCTTAGGTCCAAGTGCCATGCACGTGTTCTTGTTTAGCTGATGATTGAAATCATTCAATTTTCTGTCACAATGTCGGTGACTCACTAACTGAAAATCCTGCTTGTTGTTCATGTACCGGGACGGTTCATATTAAGTGGGTAGGAATGTAGCGGGAGGGCCGGTTCGGCCCTCCCTCCTCGTTGAAGTCAGGGGTGGTTGCGCACCACCCTTCGCGTCAGCGAAGGCTGGCCAGTGGCCAGCACTTTGCTGGCCGCCGGCCAGCTCGCTGCGTGCCGGCTGGACGGCCTGCGGCCGGCCAAGCGACCGGCCGGCCACCGACCGGCCAGCCGCCAGCCGCAGATCGCGGCCTGAGCTCGATCGGCGGTTGAGGGGCCACGAGAGCGTTGAGGGCGAGGCCTCGTGGCCTCATGCCCTTGCCCCCCCTCGCCCTTCTTGCAAGCAAGCAAGCCAGGACAAGGGATTGGGGGAGTGAGGGTGAGAGCGAGAAGCAAACGAGAAATGTCGGTGCTGATCGTGCCTCGCACCCCACGGTTTTGCACGGACGCATCAGAAACAGATTTGAGTCCATTTAGGAAAAACTGTGAGTTTTGAAACCGGAAAACTCGTGCGAATGCACGAGTTTGAGGTAAGAACCCCTGGTTTGGGTCCCAAAACTAGGGGTAAGGTTTAAAAGGGAAATGGGCCTGCGAGGACTCGAAACATTCGAGTCTCCTTGCTGTGGGTCGTTGATGAGGATTGTCCCTCAGTCCTGCGAAGGGGGTAAATCCCTGACACGAACTGAGAACGCCATTCGACGAATTCCAACGACGACTGTAGAGCAGGAGTTGGAGACTCGATTCGCTACAACGTACATGCAAAGCATTTGTTCCAGAGTGCGGTTCATGCGCTCTGTTTTTCCGTCCGTTTGAAGGTGAAACATTGTCAAAATCTGCGACTCAATACCGAAGTACTTGTGCGTCTTTCGCTAGAACTTACTCTCAAATCATTGATCTTGATCGGAGATAATGCGCAATGACAAGCTATGGTACTGTACAACACCCAAAAGGAAGAGACGAGTGGTCTCCCCTGCATTCACATGAATGGTTGTAGGAATGAAGTTTATCTTCTTTGTTAGAAGATCCACAACTACTAGTATTGCATGGTGGCCACGGGCCGTGTCCAGAAGACCAGTAATGATGTCCATACTCACGCACTCCCATGGAGTTCGAGGAATGAGAAGCTGTTCGAGGAGTATAGCAGGCTTCTTGTTACTAGCCTCACTATGAAGACATGGGTTGCATGTCATGCAATACTTATAGACATCGACACTCCATCCTGGCTACCAATAGTGGTCCGAGAGTGCCTGTCTGGTGTTTCGAAGTCCTACATGACTTGCGTCCGGCGGATCATAGAAGTGGAAGATCATCTTTGCTCAAAGGTCTCCCGAGTTTGGCTCAATAACTTGTTCTCCGTGCTATAAGATTCATGTGGCCTCCACCAATTCTAAGAGCCTTGAAACCAAGAATCCACAGAGTATCTCATCCGGATCCTATTGAAAAAACGGTAACATTGAATGATTTCTTGTGGTGGCTTTCGCAGAGGCGTAGAGGGATTTAGTGTTTGTACTCTTACTACTATAATGGCCATAAAACACTCACCGACTTTGCTGGTTGCTTTCGTTTGCACAGTTTGTCAGTTTAGTGGATTAGCCACATTGATGCGTCCTAACTGATATTCCCATGTGAACAAGAATCGGCTGAGGTATTCGCTCTAACGCGCCTGTCATCTTGACAGGTTTGGTTGCGTTTAGAAAAACACCAATGGGTTATGGCCGGTCACGATCGTCAGACCCCCTTCAACAACCTTGAGGTAGCAATGCCACATCTTGAAAGTGTATCTTGTCGCAAAGAGCTCTTGATCCCCAAGCGTGTACCACGTTTCCGCGGGGATGAGATTCCAGCTCTTATTCACAAATAGGTGACCGTTTTGCACGAGGACGGCTTTGAGTTCTACTATTGACGCATCATATTCAACCTCCCACAATTGTAATGGATCCAAAAGAGGTAGGACGTGCGCTGTGGATAGAAGCTCTTTGACTTTGAGAAAAGCGTTCTTACAATCAGATGTCCTTTCCCAGTACACATCCTTTTGCATGAGCCTGGTTAGCGGTGCTACCAAGGTCAAATACCCTTGCATAAACCGTCAAAAGTAGTTTGCAAGGCCAAGGAAAGACCGAATCTACCCAGAATTTTCTGGGTGTGGCTAGTCTACAACAGCTTGGACCTTTTGTGGGTCAACACGGATGCCGTCCTTGCGGGCGATGCGTCTAAGGTATTCGAGCTCATATTGTGCAAACTTGCACTTGTTCATTTTCGCATTGAATTGTCATTCCCGAAGGCTTGCAAACTTTACGTAGATGTTCTATGTGCTCTTCCATTGATTTTGAGAAAACAAAGATGTTGTTGAGGTAAGCCAAGACAAACTAACCAAGTTGCTTGGCAAACGTTTGGTTCATTTCTCCTTGGAAGGTTGCCGGGGCACTTGTAAGCCCAAAGAATAACCCTAAGAAGTGATAGTGTCTCATGTGCGTTTGAAACACGGTTTTGGACACATCATCTTCCGTGATGCAGATTTGATTGTACCCTTGAGACAAATCCAAGGATGACAATACTTTGGCCCCTTGTAGTTGGTCAAAAAATTCCTCAATCTGTAGGTAGGGGAATTGATTTTTAATCGTCAGCTTGTTCAACACCAAATAATCTACGCACACGCATAAACCACCATCCTTTTCTTCACAAAAAGGATTGGCACACCATACGACGAGCTACTTGGCTCGATCCATCCTTGTGCAAGGTACTCTTTGATTTGGCGTTCGGCCTTTCGCCTTTCTACTGGACTAAGGCAATACATGGGTCTAAACGGAGGAGTCACCTCCAGTTGCTACGAAATCATGTTGCCCATGTGTCTTTTTGGTGCAAGCCAAGCCAGTGGGTCTTGGAATACATTCAAGAACTCGGCGAATAGAGATTTGATCTCTTGTGGCGGGTCTTCCTTCATGTCATCCTCCACTTTCTACAACTAAGCCAAGAAGTACTGACAACCTTGTCAAATACGTCTCTTGACCTACGTCGCAGACAAACAGACATGGACTTTGAGTCGGGTCAGCGATGATTTTGTACTTAGAATCAACGTTAAGCAACGCTGTCATTTTTGGAGGATCAAATGCTTTGATTCAAATCATTTTGGAGCCTTGTTTTGAAGGAGCCAGGGGTCGCCTAGCACCACGTCAAACGAGCCAAGAAGATTGAGTACCTTCAACGTGACACTCTGTGTGTACCCTTGAATACAAATTCTTGTTTTACAGGTACCGATCGTGGGTACCGTACGGTTGTCACCAACAACAACTTTGCCATTTGATGGCTTGTACTTCAAGCCAATCTGTCGTGTAAAACTAAGGCTAACAAAGGAGTCATCTCATGTAGTGTCGGCAAGTATGTTCATGGGAGCACAAGCTAGGTGCATTGTAATGTTGCCTCCAATCTTCCGAGTGAATAGGGTTGACGATGGCAAGCCGAGTTTGGGATAAACAAGGAATCTAGACGACGGACTCCGCAGCTCCCATGATTCACCTCATCTTGTGTGCACGTTTGAATTCACATCTTGTGTCAACATTTGAATTTGCTAGCACCTTTCTATGTTTAAACTTCAATGGGTAGAAATCGTTGACCAAAGGTAACCCAGGCGTGACTGAACTCATTACTTTGAGGGTGTTTGCTTCAATCATTGTGTAACACAATTCTTGCACAGTGATTGGTGTTGCCACCACTAAGCAGGTTCGGTCATGCATCTCCTCCAGTGATGCAAGATTTAGTAGGCAATGTCAATCAGCAAGTGTAGAATGAAGTTCAAATAGAGAAGACAACAACAAAGAAGTTTGAACTCATAAAGAACTCAAACCGTTTAACATCTTCGTTGAAAAATATGAACCCGTACTCGTGATCCAGTTTTACCCCTGAGGGGTCCCCACTAACATCACTTAGGGGTGGAGAAATCCCGCCCCACGGCCTTGTCCGTTACCAGGGCGGGGCCCATTGCCGCGACCGCGAAACTGTCCACGACCTTGTCCGCGACATCTTGTTGCACCATCACAACGAGGTGCTACTACTGCGGTAAATTCCAATGCCTCTTGTTCATCACCAATAGCCTCAGGGAACTGAGCCGCGAAGTGTCGGGGTTGCATGCAGTCGTGGCATAGTCCCTTGTGGAAGGCCGTGTTACGACGCTCGCGCACTACCTGCAGCTCGTCATTATCGCGACCACACTTGTGGTTGCAGGGTTTGTTCCCACCAGTCTTCTTGGCTAGGGGGTTTGGAGACTGCTTGCCCTTGACCCCGCCCTGCTGCCCAGGTGTCCTTCTTGTCCTTGTAGCATCCATTCGCTCATCGTAGTCTTGTTGTGCACGCACGTTTGGCCATGCATCCGAGCAGTACTTCAGGTTTGCCAAAAACACTTCACTCATGTTTTCTCGCAACGCCCTCCAGTTCGTCTGAGCCTGCCCCGTTGCAGTCGTGGTGGTCTTGTCCTTCAGCTTCTCACTAGTAAGACCATCACACAAGTACTCCAGTAGCAAGCACTCAAGGTACTTGAAGGTCTGTGTACCGTCGCTCTTGGTGAAGTTTTTAGCTTCCTCCATGAGCGCGGTAAACTCACTCAAATAGGCCTCAAGCGAGTTACCCAGCCGCCTGAAGTCCTTGATCTTGTGGAAGGCACACTGAGCCTCCTCACGCTGGGTACACTTCTTACGCATGATTGCGTAGAAGGCTTCCTGCGACATGGACCGCCACTCAAGGTGAGGCCTTTGCGTAATCCAGTCTTTGACCACGTACTTTAAGAGCTTATCTTCAAGCCGCATCCTCGTAAGGTCGTCTCACTGATTCAGTGGAGCCTTGTGGACGCATAGGCCGTGCTTCATGCGGTTCAGCCTGTGAATCAGCTTTACGCCTTTCCGGAAGATCTCCATTCTGTGGAGGAAGGACGTGTTTATGATTGGTCTCGAGGTTGTTGAGGCAGGCGGGTCCTCGCTGCCACTGGCGGTGGCATCACTTGCGGTGCGTTGCGACTGCTACTGTTTGTACCAAAGTCACGATGTGCAATGCCTTGCTGAGGTCGTCGTACCAATGGCTTGCCTTGAGAGTGGGAAGGTGCTGCAGCTGGCGGTCACAGTCAAGGTCCGTGATACTCTACTCGACGTGGGCCAGGTTTGCGAATGAGAATTTTGGCTCCAATGTCGTTAAAGCATTGGCGATAGCCTCAAGGGTCGCGCGCTGTCTGTGCACCTTTACCCACTGTAGGAGGGTACGCTTTGAGTAGACACCTCCAAGGAGTCTCACCTTTGGGAGAAGGCTATTTTTCGCGACGATGCTCGCCTAGGCATGGGTTTTCCCATCAAAGCCACATTGTGGGAAGGGTTGTCCGTCCCCACTCCTCCGCGTGGTGGTGTGTTCCGACCGTCGATGGTGATCTTGAGTCGACCCGCTGCCTCGGCAGCCAACTCGAAAAGCCTGCGGTGGTCATCGCTAACTACCTTCGTGGCGACGTCTTCTGGATCGTTCTTGTGGGAACATCTCGCATGGCTGCTTTCGGTGCCTTTGCCGCTCTCGGTAGCCTTGCTACTGTCGACAGCTTCAGGCGATGCGGCGAGCGCCTTGCCCTTCTTCAGAGATCGACTCGAGTTGACCGCACGACGATGGAGATGATCAGTATCCTTGTCGCCTTCGCCATCATCGGCATCGTGCTCTTAGTTGGGGACCAATCCCGGGTGGTCTTCCTTGAGCGCGTCATCCGTCACGTGGGGATAGCTCACGTGCGTGTCGACGTGCTCGTCGAGCACTTTTTTGGCTTCTGCACGCTTCTCGGTGTTGCCAAGATTTGCACCGGTTGCCTTTGGCGGCACAGTTGCTTTTGGTTTGACAACCGTGCTTGCAGATGCGGCTCCCAAAATTTGGAGTCCATCGAGGGCGTTTGGTGAGGCCGTCACCAGCTTGCCCTTGTTGGTCTTGGATGGTCCGGTACTTTCCATCTCGTCGCCCGTGTAACTAGCACGTGAAGATCGTTGTGAGGATCACCCCACAACTTTGAGGAGGAATTGCCTCCTAAAATCTCGCTCTCACAATCGGTAAGGCAATCATAAATTATGTTTCTATTTTTTTAGGTGGCCATGTTGGCACAAGGGCATGGATTTTGAAAACTAGTCTTTCTAAGCCGTGACTTACATCAATTAGAAGCTACTAGAATCTAAGAAAGCAAAGAATTAGAATGTAAGGAAATGACAAACAAAATGTGAGTGCCGCTCATAAAACAAGGGGAAAAAATGTGAAAGGAGTTCTAGCGAGTCCTCGTGACTCCTTCACTCCCTCTCCTAATATCTCGTCCTCCCCTTGTCTTCTTGTCTTCCTTGACCTCCTCTTGAGTCTTCTTTGTGCATCTCACGGCCCTTGACAACGTCTTCCTTGAGCCAGCGCTATTGGGGAAGCCGTAAAAAATCTTCAAGTTGTTTTCCTTCCTCTTTTTAGGGTGCTCTCAGGTCGTGAGGACTTATAGCCATGAGAAGAAATGCTGTCCCAATTTTTTTTATGAAGGAGGGGGAAAGGGAACCTTGGAATGGAGGCCAATTGGTGGTTTTTGGGGATGGGGACTCCCCACCCCGTCCAAGAAAAATCTACCCAGCTCCTTGGAGTGAAGGAGAAGCTAAAGGAAGATGAGAGGGTGAAGTAGAGCTCTTCAAGAGCTTTTCAGTGCTTGGAACGGATTAGAATGGATGCCATAGTTTTTTTTCATACGTTTCTATTGCTGCTTGTAACTGTCGGTGGCGTTTTATATATGACTTAGCCGCCGTTTCCGTAGAGCCCTTGGTCGCAAGTGGCTCTAAGAACCACTGTAACGGATCGAGTCTCCAGCTACTTTGAAATCGTTGTCGGAGTTCGCAGAATGGCGTTCTTGGTCCACATTAGTGGGTTAATTGTCACCAATAACCCATAGCAGGGAGACTAAAATGTTTTGAGTCACCGAAGGCCCATTCATGTTCTTAGCCTTATCCCTGGTTTTGGGACTCAAACTGCTGGTTTTGACCTTGAACTCATGCGTTCGCACAAGTAATTCCGTTACTTTATGTAGACGTTTGTCAAAAACACACTTCGTTGTACGGTTTTTAAGTTCTGGCACGAAATCCTTGCATGCGAGGCACGCTGACGATTTTGCGTTAGGATCTCTCGGCTCTCGTCTCTTGTCCCCCTTCCTTGTCCTTGCTCTGTGGCTTGCAAGGAGGGCGAACGGGGTCAAGGGCACGAGGCCACGAGGCCTCTCCCTCAAGGCCCTCATGGCCCCTCAGCCATCGATCGGGCTGAGGCTGCGATCGGCAGCTGGCGGCTGGCCGGCTGGTGGTCGGCCGCCGGCCGTCCAGCCGGCCGGCAGCGAGCTGGCCGGCAACGAGCAAAGTGCTGGCCGTCGGCCAGCCCTCGCTGACATGACGTGAGGGGTGGTGCGCAACCACCCCTCGCTTCAGCAAGCAGGGAGGGCCAAACCGGCCCTCCCCCTACATCCGATGATAAGTGTCCAAATGATCGAACATACATGTACTAGTATCGAGTTACGAATGAGGTATAGTTGGGGTCGTTTGATTGATTGTCCGGTGACGCGTATCGATTTGCATTGTGGGTAATCGGATTCGAGAAGCTCCGTTGAGCAATTGGCGTTACGCCGAATGGAGCGCAGATGGATTATGCTGAACGAAGACTAGATTGTGAACACGTAAAAGTTGTGAGGCAAAACATGATGTATGATTTGGCACACTTGAGCAGTTTATAAGTAGCAGTAAGTGTACTTTGATGAAAGTGTCAAAATGATCAAACATATGAAGAAAAAATTCGATTTATGAATGAATCATAGTCGGGGTCGTTGGGTCCATTGACGAGCGATGCGTGCGGAGTCACATCGTGAGTGGTCGGATTCAAGAAGGTCCGTCGAGATGTCGGGGGTCTTTGAGAATCAACGATGAAGATGCGCGATGCATATTCATAAATGCAGATTCATCGTGATGCATTGAGAAGTTGACCGCAAGGTCGTGATGCTTTTGTTTGTAGGTTCGCAAGACTGGTTGAAGCTGTTGGAAGGTTTGGGAGTATCCATGAAGGGCAAGGAAGTTGGTCAGTTTGCCCCTCACCGTCAGAGTGAGTATTCCGGTTCTTGCAACGCGATGGGCTGTTGTTGTGTAATAAGAGAAATTACCACTCGAAAANAGTGCTTGATTCTACTGACATAGAACTTCGGATGAACATGCATAGTGTTCAGGAGTTTGAGTCGTGCGACCACTTGGGTTTGCATGCGCTCCACATCAAGCGGTCCCAACCATCGGGGTCTGAGCTTTGAACAGCCGGATCCTTTGAGCTTGATGTTTGCCGAGCTAAGGATGACTTTGTTGCAATCGGCAAAGATATCGTCACTACAATTTCGGACCATTGCTTACTTCCTCGGTGCTTGTGTCTTTGCGAGGGTCTAACTTGTTTCCTCCCAAAGAGTGATGAATTCTCAATGTTGAACGTTGACCGTAGGAATGTTACTGCGACTTTGTAGTCCAGCTGGTGTGGCGGGAAGTTTGCCATACACCATTTCATATGGGGGTTTAGCTGTTCTAGTGGAAACTCCCCAATTATATGTGATTTTGGCGGTCAGGAGTTTTTGTGCCCAATCCGTCCCACGAGGTTTGCATAGCGTTTGGAGCAGTTGTTCGAGGGTCTGATTTGTTCCCTTGGTTTGACTGTCGTTTTTGAGGATGAAACGCTGTTGAATGTTGAATTGTACTGCCATAGTAAGTCGTCAGTTCACGCCAACAATGATTGGTAAATCGACGGTCTCCATCACTCGTGATGGTCCTCAGTACTCCATGCAACCACACGATATGAATTAGAAAAAACCGTGTTGTTCCTTCGGCGGTGATGGTGGTCGTTATGAGGATGGAGTGGGGAATTCTAGAAAACCTATCGACGACCACGAGGATTGTATCATATCCCTTGGGTTTGACCGATAATCCCATGACGAAGTCCATGGGAATGTTTGCCCATGGTTCCGTCAGAACAGGGAGCAGCTGTACAAGTCCGGGTGCCCTTGTCCGACGAGATTTCCGTTGCTGACATGTGTCGCTGATTTTGTAGAAGTTGGCCACGTCGGATTGCATCTTGTCCCACCAATAGATTTTTGCAAACCTCTTCAGTGTCTTGTCCACCCTGAAGTGTCCTCATGGACGTGTGTCATGGTATTCCTTGAGCATGATTCGGGGAAGTTTGTTGTTCAGAGGAACGACCAATTGGCAAGTGAAGCATTGTCGCCAGAAAGGTGCGTCGAACCATAACTTGGTTTTACTATATCCCCGTGTTAGTCGTAGCCTCGTGCAAAACAATCGCTTGAGGTATGGGTCTTGCTGTAGTTGTAAGGTAGCCAAGTCAGCCATTAAATCTGGTAGGTGGCTGAGTGTGTCCACTAAGTGCGTTTTCACTGGCCGGTACTCAATTTTGTAGTCAAGCCTAGACTTAAGGAACTCCATCGATCAGGCTGTGACTGAGATTTGGCTGCGTGTTCAAATGTTTTAGCATGTGGTGGTCAGTGCGCACGATGCATAGGTGCCACACCAGGTAGCATCGCCACGCTTTGAACGCGTGCACAACTGCCAACATCTCCTTTCCATGGACCGCATTGTGGGGTTCCTGTACTTGCAGTTTTTGAGACATGTAGGCGACCGGTTGTTTCCCATTGCCATGGTCTTGTAGGAGAACCGCACCAATAACTTGGTCTCATGCATCTGTAACCATGACGTAGTTAACCATTGGATTGGCTAATCGTTGGGTTGGCAACGAGGTCAGAGCATTCTGCAAAGTGGTAAACGCTTCTTGTTCACTATCTCCCCACCGCCACTCGTTCTCTTTTCGAGTGAGGTCAGAAAGCGACGCTGAAAATTAGCGGAAAGCGGTGCTGAAACTCAGCGCCGCCCTGACCGTGTGACCGGATGTGGAAGCTAAGCTCCCAGCTTTGATAACTTTTGCTGGCCTCAAGCGGCAAGGGCGGGGTCTCAAAGTCCTTTTGCCTGCGATTGGCGCCCAGAGGGGGGCCAAGGACTAAGGAAATTATCTACCGATTGCGTATGGTCTGCTGCCGCGCCAGGTGATGCGTGGCAGGAGACATGGCAAGGCTAGCATGCCCAGCAGGGAGGAAGGGCGGAGGGGCACTGGTGTGTGTATGTGTTGCCAGTGGCTACAGAGCTACAAGTTGTTGCGTGAGTGCGGCAAGTTGTTGCAGAATGGCAGCCAGTGGATCGGTTGAGCCGGGGATGAAGCCCTGGGCCTGCTGTTGTTACTGTTGCTGATGCTATTGTTGTTGCTGATGCTTCTGGTGCTGCTAGTGCTGATGATGCTGCTGCTACTACTGCTGTTGCTACTGCTGTTGTTGCTGCTACTACTGCTGCTGCTATTGCTGCTACTAGTGTTGTTGATAAAGTTGTTGCAGCTGCTATAGGAAAAGGGAGCTAGGGGTCCTCCCAAAAGAGGAGGACCCCTCCCTAGTGCATCTGTCAGCCATAGTGCTTTGTTGGCCCCCTTGTTGCATTTATTTTGTGTGCTGCTGAAGTTACCAGTGACGTAAGTAGTGATGTCAGCCTAGGATGGTTGACGTTAGTAACTGCTGCTGCGTGATCTATAGAGTTGCTATTGTAGATTGCAACTCTTTTGTTGGAGACGTCAACAGTGACATCACTTGAGAATACCTGAAGTCAACAACGACTGTAGCTGGAGCCGTTGTTGTGTCAGCTGTAGGGTGGGTATTGGTGTTGTTGTAGCAGCCATTACTGTTACTGTTGTTGGTGGTCTGCTGTTACAAGTGCTATTACTGCTGGTATACTGCGATAGCTATTGTTTCTGTTGTTACTGCTACTGTTGTGGTTGTTGTTGCAGCAACAGCTATTTCTAATGTTGCATTTGGTCCCGAATGAGATCGTCGACGTAGACCTGAACGGGGGCGAAGGTCTGGCCTCGCGAGCTAATGAACAGTGCAGGGTCAGCAATGCTACGCTAGAGGCCGCCGCAGAGGAGTGTGCGTCTAGTTTCCTAGTTCCAGCAACGAGGCGACTGCTTCAAGCCATAGAGGGCATTTTGCAGCCGCCAGACCTTCCCATTGCCATCGTTGGAGCCTTGAGGTTGCACCATGTAGAGCTCCTCTCCCTCCAGCGAGCCATGAAGGAAAGTGTTGTTTTTGACCATCTGATGCAGCTCCCACCCGTGCTGGGCAACCAGGCTCAAGAGCGCTTGGCTAGTGGAGAATCGGCCGACTGGGGAAAACATCTTGTCGTAATCAAACCGAGGGACCTAAGCAAACCCCTTGGCTGTGAGGCGGGCCTTTATGCTTATCCAAAAACCGGTCTTGCTTCCATTTGCGCCGCAAGACCCATTTGGTACCGATGGCCTTCCGACCTGGAGGGAAGTCAACGAGGTCATACACGTGGTGCTGTGAGATTGCAGCGAGCTCGTCGGTTTAGGAAACATCCCATTGTGCAACCTCGGGGGTTTCTTGAGCCTGCGCAATCATAGATGGCCTGGGTTGGAGGCTAACGTCTAGGCCATGCGGTAGAGCAAGAGATGGCACCAAATGCGAGGTGCTGGTTGAGGCGGATGGGGCTGCAAGCATGAAGGGACCTGCGGATGCAGATGGGGCTGCCGCCATGGAAAGGCCAACGGACGAAACTGGGGCTGCCGGCTTGGAGGGGCTACCAGAAGCGACGAGGGCTGCCGGCTCGGAGGGGCTTGCGGACACGACCTGGGCTGCTGAACCGGAGGGGCCAGTGGACGTTCACGGGTGTGCTTGCTCACAGGGATCTGCAGACTCGGACGGGGATGCAGGTATGGAGGAGCCAATGGACGCGACTGGGGCTTCCGACCTAAAGGGACTTGTAGACTCGGAAGGGACTGTACGCACGGAGGGGCCAACGCATGCGATTAGGGCTGCCAGCAGAGAGGGACCAGCAGACTCAGACGAAGCTGCCGGCGCGGAGGGGCCAGCGAACGCAACTGGGGCTACCGGCTTGGAGGGACCAGCAGACAAGGCTGGGGGTGCTGGCCCTCAGGGACCAGGTGATGTGTCGCCCGGAAGCGGCAGGACGGAGGACGGACTTACCACTCCCCCACGTGACTGGAGGGACACAGACAAGCGGTAGCCAATAAGATCGCAAGGAAAGAGCTCTTCAAAGAAGATGGCATCCCAGAACTCGTCGATGTAGTGCCGGGAGGGATCCTAGAAGTGTTAACTGACGTGAGACACTAAGGAAGGTGCAAGGATGTCCATAGAGGGTGAGCTTGTTGCCCTGCTGCGGGGCGCGCAGCCATATGATGGCCACGCTGCCCCTGACGCGAACCTCGCGGAGGTTCGCCCGCTGACCGCACCAATCCTGGTACATCGTGGACTGGCGAGAAAGAGGGTCGTGGGGAATTCGGTTGTAAACCCACGTCATGTAGGCCATGGTTTTGAAGTAGAAGCCATCGGAGAGGCCAGAATCGACCCGCATGGTGCGGATGGCATCAGCCATGGTGTGGTTCCACCGCTTAGAGACGCCGTTCTGGGCTGGTTTGTAAGGCGTCGACGTCTAGTGGTGGATACCGCGGGAGGCGAAGAAAGTCGGGGTCTCTCCCATGTTCTAGTCACCACGATCGGAGCAATAGCGTTGAAGAGGCTGACCACATTCGCGCTCCGCATGGACAAGCTCCCTGAATGGCGGGAGCAACGTTGCAGTCACTGAGAGTACTCATCAGTGAGGGTGTGGACGTAGCGTCTATGCTCCCTGACAATAGGGAAAGGACCCATGAGATCAGAATGCACAAGGTCTAGAGGGGCGGATGCACGGGAGAAAGACTAAGGGTATGATGACCAGTGCATCTTGCCCTGAGTGCAATTAATGCACTTTGTGAGGCACGGCCAGGGGAAGGAGTCCGGGTCAAGGCCCTTGGTCGGCTGGGTGCGGAGCATGCTATGAACTACAACAAAGTGGACGTCGCAAAGGCGGCGGTACAAGAGACGTGTCTGCTGTGGTGAGATTGTTCTGGTGACAAACACATGGCCTATGGTGGCTGACGAGGAGGGGACGGAGGGAGCGGAAAACAGGGGAGGCACATGACACATGTTGCCACAGGCGGTGGCGTGCAGAACGACAAGACCGGACGGTCGTAACGACACAGTGTCAACGCCACGTGAGTGCAAAAT
>SZWC01023461.1:22090-33386 GCA_023375785.1 Penium margaritaceum | reverse complement strand
TGACGATGAGGCAAAGGCAGCCGACGCCAAGGCGAAGGCTGCCGCCGCCCGCATCTCGGACCCCACCCCACGTGCTACCCCGAAGAAGCGGAAGGCTGCGGTGGACTTCCCCGGTGGTTCAACATTCGAGAACATGGCCGCATGCAAAGCCGTAGTGGAAAAGTATGCGGTTCACAACCGCATGGCGCTGATGTGGTTGAAAAGCGACCGCACTCGCTTTGTGGCGCGGTGTAAGCAGTATGCGACGAAGAAGTGCCCGTGGATCGTTCGTGCCGGGTACAGTAAGAAGTCCGGAGCAGTCAACATCACGTCGTTCGTGGATGGTCATCTTTGTGACCCCGGCCTCGGCCAGGGTAACCCCGTTCGCTCCATGAGGTGGGTTGCACGAAAGATTGAGAGCACCTAAGCGAAGGACCCATGTGTGAAGCCCAAGGTGCTACAAGCGGTCGTGACAGAAGTGGCCAAGACGAAGGTCCCCTACACCACCCTTTACCGTGCAAAGAAAGTGTGCTTGGAGAAGATGTACGGCAAGAAGTTGGACTCGTGGAGCATGTTCCCAGGTTGCGTGGACGAGGTACGTTATCCCGCAATGGTTTAGTGTACACGATTTTCAACAACTTACGTCTGTCATACTTTAGGGACTGAACACGTGGATTATGTTGCCTCATGCAGGTGCTGAGGGTTGACCCGCTGGCCATTGCCAAAGCCGCGAAAGACATTGTCACGGGCGCCTTCGACCGAGTGTTCATCGCACCCGGGGCCTGCAGGAGAGGTTTTGAGTACCCCAGATAGGTCCTCGTCATGGATGGCACACATCTACAAATGGCCACAAGCAGGTTCTCCTCATCATGCAATTCTTCGACGCAAATGACAACGCCATGCCCGCTGCGTATGCCTTGGTGTCCGGGGAAGATGAGCTGGAGCTGGTTCTGTGAGTCGGTGGCAGCAGCGTACCCCACGGCCGCACAACATGGAACAACGGTCATATCTGACCGCGAGAAGGGATTGGCCAACGCTGGCGAGGCTAAGCTGCCCGGGGCCACCCACACGTATTGCACGTGGCACCTTATGCGCAACGTATAGTCCAAGTGCCAGGGCAGGTCGGGCGCACTATTCTGGAACATGGCGCACATGATGATGCAGGCGGACTGGGACGCATGCCTGGCAGAGATGCGGCGCACAGTGCCAAGGGCAGTTGATTACCTGCTGGGCGGGAATGGAGAGCCCGGCATCCCGAAGGAGCACTGGAGCGGGCTGTTCTGCCCGGTTTCTCATGGAGGGCATACCACCAGCAACGCCATGGAGTCTCTGAGTGGCAAGCTGGTGGAGCTCAGAAAAATGTATCCGTATTTTTGTTTTGTGAACGTGCATGTCTTTGTGTAGCGATTGTAGCGATTGCGTCGCATGCGGGCCTCCTGCCGGACTAACGTGGATGCCATGGGATACTCAGGGGATGAGGCGGATGATGCACCCCCTGTCGAGGAGGAGGCGGAGTCCGAGGAGGAGGAGGAGGAGGAGCATGACGAGGGGGAGGACGAGGAGGGGGGGAGAGGGGGAAGAGGAAGAGGAGGAGGGGGGGCAGGAGGTCGTCGACCCTGTCTCTGTGTCCACTGACGGGGAAGGGGTTGAGCACCATGATGCCGAAGATTGGGAGGAGGCATGGATGGCCTTCCATGCTGAAGTGGATAGCATCAACCGCTCCTTTGGCCTTTGGTGAGTATGGGTGAGGTTGTTTTCATTGCCATTACTTTATTTGAACTCTGCATTCATCTTCATTCATGATGTCTAGCACTGTTTTGATTCCATGTGTTTGCTTTACACAGATTACCAACGTCCACTCGTTGAAGAGGAGGTGCATGCCAGATCACATGTGGCCCGTGATTGCACTCTTGCAGTAGATTAGCTTTCAGCTCTTGTGTACTTTGGTTAGTACTGTTCAACTCCGCTTGACTAAGAGTTGTAATACCCAATGCATGAGCTCGTGTAATCCTCCCTTCCCATGTCGAAATCAGCCCACATTCCTCTTTTGCTAAAATAATTCACAACCAATAACCACACATTGGAAGTTTGCTTTGTTGAACTATGCATCTGTTGCAGTCCTCATTTGCAGTAAGGTGCAAATTGTAGTGCACAATGGTGTCCTGAAATTATTTTGCATTGTATCGTACTGATTTATGATTTCGCCCTTTGAAATAATTTTTGACATGGAGTCTTGATTCGTTTCCGGGAAAAATTAAGTGATTATTAAAACGTTCAGGTCCTCGAGGGCCGAGGCCCGTTTTAATAATCACTTAATTTAATAAACGTTCAGATAATTAAGCGAAATCAAAAACGCGTTTTTGATTTCGCTCGGTCCTCGAGGGCCGAACGAAACTCAAGTGATTATTAAAACGTATTCGTTTTCTGGAGAGCCAAATAAATGAATTCGTCGCCCCCCCATAAATGTTTAATATCGAAATCAACAAGCAGTAGGGTATGTACCTCAAGCAGCTACCATGTGTACATATAGATTGTACACACGTTCATTTCGTTCTCTTAGCGACAATTGTTTGAAGGAACCAGAAACATGAGTTCATGTGACAAACAAGACTTGACCGTCATGTTCCTCATGGGAGTTGGTGCAACATTGGTGTGTCAGAAACCGTATTCCTATTTGTGGCCGCCAACAAGAACAAGATATGTAGGCAAGTGCCATTGTACAGTGACGCACAACGACACAAGTCAACTGTATGCCTACATGACTGAAGCAGTGGCAGAGGAGAGTCATTGGGAAGATGTCTTATACGAGGGAGGAGATGAAAACATGGACACTGTTGATGCCAATGAGGACATATTCTATGATACAATGGGATGTCAAGGACGGGAGGGATGTGGATGCGACTTGTGCCACTGGCTCTGGCTGTGTAGTGTCCTGGATCCAAAGTGGTTCGATCTAGAGTGGGTTGGGTAGTACTTCCTGAAATGAATGAATAATGGCCATACTTGGGTCATGAACATTACTCCCATGCCCATAGTAGTCACATGAATAATACTGTCGTGCACATAGCTGTCAATGAAATGCGAATGATCTGCCCATAGTTGTCAATTACCTTTTACTTTTGTGCCCAGAAATGTGCAAAAAAAAAAAAGAACTCATACCCATATTTTTCATTGAAGTAGTAGTTCCATGCCCATAGTTAGATACCCAATCATGTCAATGCAATAAAACTCGGGTGCCCATACATGTGACTGAAATATTACTCCCATACCCAGAAATGTCAATGCAATGAACCTCCGAAACCCATAGTTTGCACTGACATAATACTCACATACCCACAATTGTCAATGAAGCCCATACTTGTCATGAAAATAATACCGACATACCCACAATTGTCAAAGAAAGAAAACTCTGAAGCCCACACTTGTCAGTGACATTGTACTCGCATACCCAGAATTGTAAACGGAATAAACCTCGGAAGCCCATACTTGTCACTGAGATAATACTTGCATACCACGAAGTGTTGGAGCAATAAATCTCAAATGCCCATATTTTCACTCAAATAATACTCGCATACCCTGGATTGTCAATGCAACAAAACTCTCATGGCCGTACTTTCATCAACGAATGCCCACTGCGGACTCGGTGGCTCGGTCCATGTCCACGGCTCCCATGGCTCGGGAGAGTTGGGCGGCCTACTACACAACATGGGCACTCCCAAGTTCCAAGCCATGTGCTCTGGAGTCACAAGAGCTCGGGCCCATGCTGGTTCTTCATATCCCAAATCTCAGTGGTGTGCTACATTGCGGTCCCACCGCTCCTTCAATGCGACCCATGCCCGATGTGTCGCCAGGGGGTCCGCTACGGGAGTACCCCATCTATGATGTGCCGGGCCATTTGGACGGACGTCGTTGTCCATGTCGATCCAACGTGTGAGTCAAAGTTCAACAGTTGGAGTAAATTTATCGCATTCACTGACTGAGAAGTACTAAAATACACATGTTAGTACCCGTTCATAGTGCGAACCGGTATAGAAACCAGGTTCACTAGTTGAACATGTTTGCGTGACCCTGAGTGGACGTCGGCACATGCCGCCGATATCCGTTGATGGTGCGTTCGGCGTCAGGAAATTCCACTGTGGACAATATGTGATTGGCGATGGTCGCGTCCATTCGGCATGCATTCATTGGCGACGGCAGGTGAAGCCTTTTCTGTGCAAAGCGTAAACGTCGGCTACATCGCGACGATATTGGTCCACATGCATGACAAGGACAAAACAAAGCAGAGGCTGCAAAGCCAGGCCGGCAACATGCGAGGTTCATTTACGTCATGCAAGACCATGAAGACTGAATACTTCCAGCGAATAGTGGATATAGTAGACATGATTTTTGTTTTTGTCTCGCACAACAAAAACCATGGGCACCGCTGTCATGTCGTTTCCGACAATGGACACCGCATGCATGTCGGTTTCGACTTTGGACACCGCCTTCACTTCGCTTTCGAGTATGGGCACGGCGGACCTATCGACCGAAACCATGTTCTCTAGAGTATTTATGTAAATGAGTACAGATATTGACATGTACACAACTACATGGAGTTGTGCTTGTCAAAGAATGAGCCAACCATTCTGAGCACTTCATCATGTCCATGTGAGTCAAAGATGGATGCATTTTGGGTCTACTGGTGTGCTTGAAGGATTGATTACACACTACATTGAGCCACCCTTGTGGTTGTCCTTGATCTCTATTGGAAGGGTGTTCTAGATTATGATTGGGCACTGATGTATCCATGCAAGCGACAACATAACCCTGAGATATCTGTAAGTTTCAATATTAATCACACCATATCCAGAAAGTTAATAAAAACAACGTCATATCCATTTTCATGGCCATGCCCGATCGGCGATGCAAGTCGCCGATTGAGCGAAGCGAGGGGGGTGATGTGTCACCCCCGCAGTCACGAGAATTGCGATCGAGCGATTTAGCCTTTTTCTTTTTTTGGACTCGCAAACCCCCATTCACAGATTTAGGGTTGTCTATGTTTGCACAGGCAGAGCTCGTGCAAACATAAAACCCTACATCTGCAAATGGGTGTTTGAGAGTCCGAAAGAAAAAAAGAAGGTAAATCGCTCGATCGCGATCGAGCGAAAACTCCTTTTCCAAACTTCCTTTCCCAGAGAAATAAACCCATTATAGTAAAATGCAGACCACTTTCAAACCCTATCCCAAATTATACTTGGGATTTTAGGGTTGGATGGACTTCTAATATGTCCATCGGTTCGCCACATAAAGCAGCGCTGTCCATGGTTTTCAACGACATAACAACGATGCCCATGTTTGTCCTTCAAGCGAAAATGGGCACGACTGTCATATATTTCATGTATTCACCGGATTCGACGTGGATTTTGACTTCGAGGGCGGAGCCAAATTTCGCCCGTCATCGTGAGCTTGCAGGAGGGGTTCCGCGGCGAAACCTCCCTGCGAGCTCGCGATGACCCTGCCAAACCCCCCATTTAGACTAGGAGGTTTGTCGTAGGTTTGGGGGGGGTTTGCGAGATGCGGCGCACGTGTGATAGAAGAAAGGGAATCTGCCGAGCCCCGATACCGCGGGGCCCGGCAGATGCCCGGGCAAGTAAAAAAAAAAAACCCAACCCCCCCATGTAAACTAGGGGGTTTGTAATAGGTTTGGTGGGGTTTGTGAGATGTGGCGCAAGCATAACGGAAGAAAGGGAATCTACTGGGCCCCGCTACCGTGGGGCCCAACAGATGCCCAGGCAAGTAAAACAACAAAACCCAAAGCCCCCAGTGTCACTTGGGGGTTTGTTGGATATTGGGAGGGGTTTGCGAGATGCGGCCCACCCTGTCGCGAGTTTTGGAGTTCGCACTTGCGAACTCCAAAACTCTCAACATTGCGACTTCTGACATCGGTGAGGCCGATGTCAAAAGTGGCTGACTTCGCTCCCGAAGTCGGCGACGGCTGACTTCGAGAGCGAAGTTGAATCCCGTTTTTGGTCGCTTATTCAAAAACATGGGCACTGTTGTCATGTCAATTTCGACTATAGACAACGCTGCTAAATCTTGTGAAACCATGGGCACCGGAGCATTTGGAACCTTTAGGGTTTTGTTTTTGCGCGGGCTGCTCCTGGGCCCTGTAGTAGCGGGGCCCAACAAGTTCCTTCCAATGCATGGGTTGATTCAGACCCCCCACTCAAAACCCTCGTAAATCATTATGAGGAAAGTTACAAGCCCCTCTATAGGCGGGTTCCTGATTGTTCTGGTATGTCTCACCATGTCACTATGGTGTCGCCGTATGGCACGCGAAGAAAAAATAACGTGTATATTTGGATGTATTGTTTTTTTGCATGATATGTGGACACATCATTAAGAAAGAGCGAAGAAATTCCAGATTTGGATATGGAGTGGCTAATTGCGAAATGTGGATATGACAATAGTTATCAAGAGTTTATGTGGATTTATGGTAACTCACCCGATTATGATGTTGGAAATTCAACAAAAGAGCATAAGGCACAATGGGAAAATGGAGTGCGGCGGAGGCTATACCTTTTTTCATGCCTTATTCACTCATTTATGCACCCACGGTTCATTTTAATCCGTGGAAGCCTCCGTGTTTCACACATTTGTCAAGTGGGTTAGAATGTATGTTTAGACACGTGTCTCCAAAGGCAGACTCCTCCAGAGAGTGAGAATGCTTTTCCAGAATGATCGAGTTAGCATACATTGAAAATTCTTGGTTCTTTGTGTTGTGATGTGAGTTATTTCTGTCTGTTTGTACAGCTTACTGTGACCACTCGGCCGTGTCCATGCTCGTGCAGATCCTTGATGCGGGCCCAGCTGGCGCCGGAGCATCGACGGTTGGTGGGTCCATTCACTAACAGCTGCCAGACGATTGCCACAACGTCCCGGATGCTTGATGGGGTGCTCTGCTGCTTTTCTGTAGATGGTAGGGTTTTCTTGGTGGATTGGCTCTCGAGCCCGATTTGTGTGTTTTGCAATATCTGTCCACTGATCGATGCCGGACTTGTGCGTGTGGCTAGTCATAGCGTCCGGCTCGAGATTATGCATCTCTAGGTTCAGACGGTGTTGCGTTTGGATGCATGTGCGCAGAGTTATGGCCAGAACACTGGTTTTGAGCCGGTTTTAGGACACTTTTGCGTGCGTCACCTGTTGTGTGCTGCTGCACGTGTTTATGCTGTGTGCTTGTCAGTTGTCAACTCTCTCTGCATTACTAAGCTATTGGAGCTTATGAGACTTTGTGCGTCTCCCTAGCCTGATCCTTGCTGTTTCTTGCACCTGCTTGCATGCTAGTGCGCTAGTTGACTTGACAATGTCGCCACGTCAGTAGAAGCAAGGTTAAGAAGCTTCCTAGAAACTTCTCATGGCATCAGAGCAGCGAGATCCCTCTCGCTGAGCTGTGCCACAGAGACGCAGCACCGGCAAATGCAGTTAGAGTCACCGCCGCCGCCACATCCTGGGACCTGTCGCAACCGACGTTAGAAGCAACGACATCACCATGGAATCGCCACCACCGTAGCAAGAGGAGGTGCGGCAGTGACGAGATCCAGCAACTACGCCGGTGAGCAGCAGTAGCACCGGGTGGCAGCAGTAGCCGTGTTTGAATTCTAGCTTGTACTAAAAAAAAGAGGAGTAGCAGCTTGCGGCGGCGGCTGCGAGCAGTGGCAGCACGCAACGACCGCATCGGCAGCCGCGAGCAGCAACAACAGCACAACAACAGCAGCAACAACGCAGTAGCAGCATTATTGCTGTTGTAGCGACAGAAGCAACACTGGTAGCAGCAGCATTGCAGTAGTAGCAACGGCTACAGCAGCGCAACAGCAGTTGCGGCAAACTCAGCAGTAGCAGCAGTTGCGCCAAACGGAGCAGCTGCAGCAGACCCGCCACAGCAGCAGTAGACCTGCCACAGCAGCAGCTGCAGGCTTGCGCGGCACTGTTGGTGCACACTACAACTGCGCAGCTACGGAGAAGCTACGTAGGCCTGCGTGACACTGCGTAGCTTTGCGCAGCCCCTACGAAGCCGCGAGCAGGGGGCGGCAACGTCACCCCCACCAGTCCCGCGGAGTTCGCGTGACTTGCAAAAAAAACGCGCGTGCGTTTTTTCTACTGGCGCAAAAACGCTAGCGTTTTTTTGCTAACAAAAAAAACGTTGACATCATCATCGACTGTGCTGACGTCTGCAATTTTGGGGTCAAAACGTTAGTTTTTCTGAACGTTTCAACTCGTCGAGAAACGTTGTCAGTTTTTTTGTTCGGAGCATTTTTTACGTTCGACCCCATACTGAGCATTGCGATGGCGCCGGTCCGTGACAAGGGCAAAGGGGTAGTTGACCCTTACTCTCCTCCTCTTCTGGCATTATGAGTCCGTGGTCGCAGTCCCTCGTGATCGACGAGCTTTGTTGGTCGCAGGACGAGATGCGCCGGCAGCAGCAACGACAGTCGGATGCGTTGCAGGAGATCATGGAGTTACTACGGGGTCGTTCGGGGGTCTCACAGCAGCCACTTGGAGGATCTACACCTTAGACAACGTCGCGGCCTCAGCACCACTCATCACAGGTTGACACCTGGGTTGAGGAGGAGATTGAGGATGACTCACGCGAGCACGAGCTTTGTGTGCTTGAGGTTCGCATCTGTGAGTAACGCCTGGGGTCGCAGCCTCTCACTCCGCGACCTTTTTGCCGTCAGGATCAGCCACGTCGTTCAGCAGCATTCACTTTTGTTGGCGTTTCCCTCACTGGTGGGCTCCCTAGACCCCGCCCATCGTCTCTCGAGCCTGAGGTCGCCCTCCCCACGGAGCGGCGACCGAACGATTTTGAGACACCTCCACCCCGTTACGATAGGGACAAGGGCTTTGATTGCTTGGAGACCTTATTTTAGGTGTGGGCCGATTATGAGAGTGTCTGGCACTACTACCATAGCTAGTACCAGACCCGCGATGCTCACCAGGTCCAGACAACAGCAAGAGCGATGCGCGGTCTCCACTACGCCATGCCGCGGGAGACTGTGGTCGACTTCAGACCCTTCCTCGGTGAGACCGAGACCGGGATTGGAGCAGATCCGCGTCAGGGCTGGGAGCTGGCCTTGACACTTTTCGCTGCGGAGACCCATGCCACGAGGGCGGCCCGACTACGTGAGTTTCACTCCCTCTGTCAGGATACCACAGAGCTTGCAGCTGACTACTGGATGCGCTTGATGCGCCTTTACACGCGCCTTGGGACCAGTGGCGGGACGCAGTTGTGGGCACTCCACTCTATTATGATGGGGGCGCATTTGGACAACGTGAAGCTCTTTACGGGGTTCGACCGTGTGGCTCTCTCTGAGTCGTCAGAGTCACTACAACTGCTTCCTTGGACCCATCGCTACTTCATTTAGGCCACATTGGCTCATGAGGCTGCCATCGCCCATCAGCAGAGTCCACTTGTTGCAGCAGTGACTGCAACCCCTCCTACGCCTTTGTCCCAGCTCACCAGTCCCACCTCCACCGCTTCCTCCTCCTCCTCCTCAATCCCGAGCGGCCACACTCAGGGCATTGCAGTGACTGCACAGGGGAAGAAGGGGAAGAAACGATGCGGGAAGGGACAGCAACAGCAGCCGGCAAGTAGTGGCAATGGACGTTCTGTCCATTGCTACAACTGTGGAGGCGCTCACCGGTACACAGAGTGTGAGCAGCCCCTTGACTGGACTCGGATCATGCGCAGCCTTTAGGCGGCGCACACGCAGCGGATTTCCTCAAGTGACACACGGACTGGACACGCAGCGACCATGAGTGCAGCAGACACATCTGTTTCACGAGGAGACAGCGGTGATGTGGACCCGCGGGATCGCACGATCGTAGAGCTTTGTCAGCTACTGGCGCTTCATACTCAGGGAGGTGCGAGTGTGTTGTCAGAGCCGAGTGGTCCCGACACAACTTGTGTTACTGCGTCTGTTGCCCGTGATGATGCTTGTGGTGGAGCTATGTTGGCTTGCGATGAGGATGGACCTGACAGTATCAACTGGATTGTCGAGTCACAGATCCGTGCTATTCGTCGTTGTCCTGAGCCCTATGCTGAACGTTCAGTAGAGGCAGAGTGTTATGTGGCATGTTGCTCAGTGTCGGCGACAAGTCGTGAGCCGGGTGGCACCTGGATTATTGACTCTGGTGCCACCCATCACATGACCTGTCGTCGTAGTGACTTCGTTGTGCTCGGTCCCGTTGCGTCTGTTCGGTCTGTTCGCACAGGGTCTGGTTAGTCGTTGCCTATGTGGGGAGTTGGGGTTGTGCGGTTTGATGGTGCGTCTGGATACATTTTTGATGTGCTCTTTGTCCTTGCTCTTGAGCTTAGAGTGCTCTCTATTTGTGCATGCACCAGGATGGGTCTCACTATTGAGTACTCTGCTGACTCTGCCAGAGGGACTGCTCTTGACACATGCGACGTTGTGCTTTGTGCATCTGTTGTTGATGACCTATATCATGTGTCTCGTTGCATTCCCTCTGTTCCTTCTCCCGCTCTCTCTTTTGCACGCGTTTTTGTCACTGGTATTCTCTCCCCTGAGCACCATCGCTTGTTACATCGTCGCCTCTGCCATGTGAGCTCGGACACTGTGTCCAAGCTCATTCGAACTCAGCCAGTCCTTGGTCTTGACGTAGCTTCTTTTGAGAATCCGCCTAAGACCGACTGTGTTTTTTGTGCCCAGGGTAAGATGCATCGTTGCTCTTACACTGACTCCTCCTCCAGGACACTGTGCCCACTAGAGTTGGCCCACTCGGACCTTCTCGGTCCTCTCCCAGTCGAGTCCCTCTCTGATCGGGGTCGATATGTTCTCACCCTGACCGATGACTTCACCCGGATGCGCTGGGCCTACAACATGCGCCACAAGAGTGATGCCGCGCTGGCGGTCCGCCTGTGGCTTGTGATGGCTGAGCGTCAATTCCGTTACACCCTATACACATTTCGCTCGGATCGTGGTGGCGAGTTCTTAGACGAGATGGACGCCTACTTTGCCGAGCACGGTATCTTTCACCAGCTCTCCGCCCCTGCTACACCACAACAGAACGGTGTGTCTGAACGTTGGAACTGCACCATGGAGGATGCGGTTCGCACTATGCGGTCTGAGTGTGGTCTCCCTGAGTCCTTTGCCTTTGAGGGCTTCTCCTACATGACGTGGGTCTGGAACCGCTTGCCGCATGGTCCACTTCCAGACCATGTCACGCCGTACGAGTTGTGGTTCGGCCATCGTGCTGATCTCCATCTCGCTCGCGTTTGGGGGTCCCTCGTCTATGTCTGGTACACCGAGGACCAGCAGGG
>SZWC01023461.1:6670-22073 GCA_023375785.1 Penium margaritaceum | reverse complement strand
AACGGTGTGTCTGAACGTTGGAACTGCACCATGGAGGATGCGGTTCGCACTATGCGGTCTGAGTGTGGTCTCCCTGAGTCCTTTGCCTTTGAGGGCTTCTCCTACATGACGTGGGTCTGGAACCGCTTGCCGCATGGTCCACTTCCAGACCATGTCACGCCGTACGAGTTGTGGTTCGGCCATCGTGCTGATCTCCATCTCGCTCGCGTTTGGGGGTCCCTCGTCTATGTCTGGTACACCGAGGACCAGCAGGGGTCTAAGGTCTCACCTCGGGGACGCATGTGTACCTTCCTTGGCATCTCCCCGCAGTCGAAGGCCTCGCGTTTTTGAGATCCTGCTCGCCATCGCATTGTCGAGTCTCGAGATGCTCTCTTCTTTGAGGCTCTCACCTACCGCGACTTGTCGAGTATTCTGTCGCTGGCCGCCGACCACCTTCCTACTTGTGTGGCCTCCCAGTGGATGGGGGAGTCTAGTCCTGCGGATGGATCCGTCCGGGCCTCCTCACCTGTGGTCCGGTCTCCTGCTACTGACGATCCGGCCATGGTGGCTGTGGGTCCAGTAGTCTCATCAGTCGATTCTGGCACACCTGATCCTATGCTGGTGTCAGACCCCTCTAGCACACCTGATCCCGTGCCGGTGTCGGTCTCTTCTGACACACATGATCCCGTGCCGGAGTCAGACCCTTCTGGCACACCTGATCCTGTGCTGGTGTCAGATCCCTCTAGCACACCCGATCCCGTGCCAGTGTCGGTCCCCTCTGCCACACCTGATCCCGTACGAGCGTCAGTGCCCTCTGGCACACCTGATGCCGTGCCAGTGTCAGTCCCCTTTGACACACCCACTCCCGTGCATGCACCCATGTGCCCTACAGCTCTGGCTCTATAGCCTTCCCCACAACCTGAGGTGAGCGCCTCAGCATTGGGCTACTCCCGCGAGCCCGGTGGTCGTCTTCGACCATTGGCCCATAGGGCTCAGCGCATTGATGACTCTCCGCCCAGGCGCCCGACTCGTAGTGTTGAGAGTGGCGAGCCTGGCACGAAGGCCCTTGGCTTGAGTGTCTAGGAAGACTACACGGAGGTGCATCCAGCATGTCCCGTTGGCCACGAGCTGGTCTCCCGAGAGTTCTTGGTCGCTTGCGATGCCTCGACGCACCTTGTAATGGTCAGAATGAGTCTGGAGGCATGTATCTTAGCCACTTGGAGCACTCCCTTGACGACGCCTGTTCCCGGCACGTTGAAGGAGGTACTCTCAGCTCACGATACAGACTTGTGGCGTGCTGCTTGTGAGGATGAGGTGAGAGCCATCCGTGAGCACGATGTCTATGAGCTTGTCGACCTCCCCTCTGTGCGGAAGGCTGTACAGGCCAAGTGCGTCTTTCGCTAGAAGGTGAAGCCTGATGGTACACTGGATCGCTACAAGGCTCGCTTGACGGCCAAAGGATTCTCGCAGGTTGAGGGAGTAGATTTAACTGACACTTTTGCACCCGTTGGCCGCATGACCGCCGCTCGAGCTTTGTTCGGGGTTGTTGCTCACCACGAATGGGAGCTGCACCAGATGGACGTGAACAACGCGTTCCTCCATGGCACCTTAGAGGAGGAGATCTACATGGTCTAGCCACCTGGATTCGAGGTCGGTGTCAAGGTCTGGCGCTTGCGCAAGGCCTTGTACGGCCTGAAACAGTCACCCAGGTGCTGGAACTTGGAGATCACCGGCACAGTGACACGTGCTGGTTACGTGCAGAGTGACGCTGACCCGTCCCTCTTTCTTAGACAGACAGTTGAGAGTTTCACAGCCATCCTGGTCTACGTGGGCGACCTCCTGATTGCGTCTCAGTCTATGGAGGCCGTGAAGAAGGTGAAGGCAGTTCTCCAGGCTGCATATAGGATGAAGGACCTTGGCCCTGCAATTGTGTTTCTCGGGATGGAGATCGTGCATGATCGTCAGCGACGTACACTCTTGTTGCATCAGGCACGTTATGCTCGCGTTGTGGGGGAGCGGTTTGCTGACCTCCTGGGTGCAGTTCCTATAGCCTCCACCCCTATCACACTTGACGGACAGGATGCTCTCAAGGTGGATGATCCCGCAGACCTGGGGGAGACAGTGGATGTGACCCTGTACTTGCGCCTGATTGGCTCCTTGATGTTCTTGGCCACCACCACACGACCCGACATTGCCTTCGCCTTCAACCTCCTTGCACAGTTTTCACAGTATCCTCGGACGAGAGCCCTTCATGCGGCTGTGCGAGTGGTGCGGTACGTGGTGTCCACACCGTACCTCAGACTCTGCTTTCGACGGCAGTGTTTGGTGGTAGTCGATGGCTACACAGACAGTGACCGGGCGTGGAGTCCTGATGGGCGCAGTCGGACAGGTTACGTGTTCCTGCTTGGTGGCACCGCTGTGTCGTGGCGTAGTGACAAGCAGGGTTGTATCGCACGTAGCTCATAAATGGCTGAGTATGTTGCTCTGGGGACTGGAGCTGCTGAGGCAGTGTGACTGCAGCGTCTATTTCGTGAGTTGCGTCAATCTGTGCCTTGCATCGCTCTCCGCTGTGACAACCAAAGTGCTCTTGCCATTGCAGAGAACTCTGGTGTGTTTCATGCACGCGCGAAGCACATTGCTGTTGAGCATCACTTTGTGCGTGATCTTGTGGAACGACAGGTGATCTCCATCATCTGGGTCGGCACGGACATGGAGCGGGTTGACTTCTTGAACAAGGCACTTGCGCGCGGAAAATTCATGGTGGCCATTCGTTCTGTTGGGCTACGCCTCTTGTGTGAGTGGCTGAGAGTGGGGTGCGTGAGCATGGACTGTTGAGCATCTTGTTGTGCACCTATGTCAGTTTTGCACGTGTATGGACATGCGTACCATCGGGTCATGGGGGAGTGTTGTGATGTGAGTTGTTTCTGTCTGTTTGTACAACTTACTGTGACCACTCGGCCGTGTCAGAGGATAGAGGATCCTGGTAGGAGGGAGAGTGAGGGTCGAGGGAAGAACGGACTGAGCATGCAAGAGACAAAGCGCCATGAACGGCGGTGGTTTTGCGAAGGAGAAAAACGCAAGTAGCTCAGTAATTGTCGACAGAGGTGTTACGCGGGCCCTAAGCTGCTGGCGAGGTGACGAGCGAGCGAGCAGCGAGCCCACCCTCGCTCGCACCCCCGCCATGCTAGGGCAGAACCTGGACCTGTTCCCCACATTAATATTCAAGAACATGCAAGTCCAGGCCGAGAAAACAACCCGGCCACAATCCCCTCTTTCTCAGGCAAAAACAAAACCCACTAGAAATCCTAGTGTCACCAAGCACTTATATTGTGAAATGCTATGGTAAGAGGAACGCTCAATTCTGTGAGTGACTCTGGATTGTCTTCTCTGAATGCCCACGAGAGACCACCACTTGAGGTACAGCGTCAGCACCGATGTCCCTCCAGCATCAGTCACCTGCGTCAGTGCGGTGAGTATGCAGCTAGGCCAGAGGTCACAACATGTCTGTGGCACATAAACCAACAGTCCCCCATGACCCACAGCCAACGCAAATAGACACCAACTGACACGAGTGTCACAAGTCATGACATGCGACTGTACGAAAACAGGGGACAACCATTCACCCAGGATCGACACGCGAACACAACAACCCAACAGCGTGCACAGCTGCCTTGAAGACGTTACTGCTGAGTGCCTTCGTGAGGAAATCAGCTCTCTGCTGTCGTGTGTCAACCCAGACGATCTGGACATCACCTGCAGCAATGCGCTCACGCACAAAATGATGCTCAACATTGATGTGTTTCGTGCGTGTGTGGTGCATACTATCGTGCTCGGCAATGGCCTTGGTGCTCTGGTGGTCACAACGCAGGGTGATGCAACGAATGGGAACGCAAAGTTGCTGAAGCAAGTGACATAGCCACACACTCTCGCAGGTACCCGCACCTAGTGCAACATACTCAGCCTCACTGGAGCTGCGTGCCACGCAACCTTGCTTACCACTCTTCCATGACACAGCAGTCCCTCCAACGAGGAAGATGTAACCTGTACGACTCCGAGCGTCGGTGTCATGTGCCCAATCGCTATCTGTGTATCCATCCACCACAACCGACGGCTGTGCTTGATAGCACAGTCCGGTGTGTGCAGTGGAGAGAGCATACCTGACGACACGCAGTGCTGCCTCCATGTTTCGTGCTCTAGGAGTCTGTGAGAACTGAGCAAGGAAGTTCACCGAAAAGGCGACATCTGCCTTGGTCGTCGTGGCCAGATACATGAGTGACCCAATGACGCGAAGATAGTCTGTCACGTCGACTGTCTCCCCCAGCTTAGACACATCCATTGTCTTCAGCAGTCTCTGTCCTGCTGGGGTCATGGGTGTCGACGATGTGGGAGTGGACTCAAGTTGGGAGGCGAATCGCTCCCCCAGGCTACGAACATACGCAGCCTGGTGAACATGAAGCGTGCGACGAGAACGGTCGTGCTCAAGCTCCATGCCCAAGAAGACTCGGGCTGGCCCTAAGTCTTTCATCTTGTACGCGGACTGCAAGAGTGTCTTCACTGACTTAACAGCAGCCTGGCTGGGCGACGCGATCAGCAGGTCATCCACATAGACGAGAACAGCCACGAAGGGGACTGAGGGTGGAGTGACAAAGAGAGAGGGATCCACTGTACTACGTCGGTATCCTCCTTTCTCAAGGGTGGAGGTGATTTCTTGGTTCCAGCACCGAGGCGACTGCTTCAAGCCATAGAGTGCCTTTCGTAGTCGCCAGACTCGGTTGGTGCCATCAGAGAAGCCAGGCGGCTGGACCATGTAAATCTCCTCATCCAGCTGTCCGTGGAGGAAAGCATTTTTAACATCCATCTGCTCCAGCTCCCAGTCGTGGTGGGCGACAAGACTCAATAGTGCTCGAGCTGTAGTGTATCGCCCGACTGGTGCAAACGTCTCGTCGAAGTCGATGCCTGGGACCTGGGAGAACCCTTTAGCCGTGAGGCGCGCCTTGTACTTGTCGAGCGCACCATTGGGTTTGTACTTACGCCGAAAGACCCAACGAGCGTCGATGGCTTTGCGCTCAGGTGGCAGATCGACAAGCTCATACACCGCATGATCATCAAGGGCGTGGAGCTCAACACGCATCGCAGCCTCCCACTGCTGTGCGTCAGAGGCTACACGTGCTTGACGCACAGTGGAAGGCTCAGGGGGCAAGACAGTGGTGGCCGACGTGGCATGACACTCGGCTGCACTACTCAAGACGGCGGCTTCCAAGGCTCGCTCATGCTCCGAGCATAGGAGCGCGTAGCCAAGGGTGGAACTAGGGTGGACAACCCCAGTAGCTAGGCCCAACGCGTCCATGCCGGTAGGGTGAACAGTGGGGTGTGTAGTCTGAGAGGGAGGAGGACGTACTGAGGCGAGGGAAGTGCTAGAACGATGTGGGAGTGCACGAAGGCGCCCCCCCCGGACGAAGGGTGAGGCAGGAGCAGGACCAGTGGTAACATGCGGAGGCGAGTCAGAGACTCGGACGGGAGAGATTGCAGGTGAAGTGGCAACTGGAGGTGTGCCCGAGACAGCGGGAGACGGGGCTGACTGGGAAGAGTCAGTGACCGGAGAGGCAGACTGGGGAGAGTCGGTGACTGGAGAGGAGGGTGCGTCGGAGGAACTGGACGCGGACGATACGTCGGGGGAAGGAGACGTAGAGAAGATAGGGACAATCCCTGACGACGAGGACTGCAACGAGGATGAGAGTTGCGGCAAGACAACAGGAACTGCCGAAATGGCAGGACCGACATCCCCCCTCAACCCAGAGAGGGGCAGAAGAGAGTAGGCAGGGGGAAGGCGATCGAGGTCACGAAGAAAGACCGACTCAAAAAATAAGGCGTCGCGAGACTCGACGACGCGCTGGCGGACAGGGTCCCAGAAGCGCCATGCTTTGGACTAGGAGGATACCCCGAGAAAGGGGCACAGGCAACCACGAGGGGACAGTTTGCCATCACGGAAATCTTCCGGCAGCCAGAAAGAAGCGATACTACCCCAGACTCGAGCGAGGCAAAGGTCAGCCCGACGACCATGCCAGCGCTCAAACGGTGCGGGGAAGGGGACCGTGGGGAACACGGTTCCAGACCCACGTCATGTAGCACATAGCCTCAAAGGCAAAGAGTGGTGGCAGGCCGGACTCAGACAGGAGCGTGCGGACACCGTCGGCAAGCGTCCGGTTCCAACGCTCAGAGATACCGTTTTTCTGGGGTGTGTACGGAGCAGATGTCTCCAGAAACACCCCACGGGATTCAAGGAGGCGAGCGGTGGGACCAAGGAACTCGCCGCCACGATCGCTACGGAAGATGCGCAACGACCGCTGACAGGCACGTTCAGCCTGGACAAGCCATGACTCGATGACGGAGCAAACGTCGCTCTTTTGACGGAGCGCGAACACCCAACGAAAGCGAGAAAAGTCATCGGTAAGACATAAGACGTAGCGTCCCACGTCACCAAGGAGGTCATGAGGCAAGGGCCCCATGACATCCGCATGAACACGATCAAGTGGATGGGAAGATTGGGACTTAGAAGGAGAGAAAGGAGACCGATGCATTTTCCCTTGAGCACAGTCAAGACAGTCCGCGGGGCAAGGGGTAGGGAAGGTAGAGGGAGAGAGACCAAGAGCAGGTTGGAGACGTAGCATGCTATGAATGGCATCGGTGTGAACACGACCAAGGCGACGATGCAAGAGGCGGACAAGGTCAGGTGTGAGGGAGGGAGCAACGTGAACAAGAGCAGCGCTGACGGCCGGGGTAGAGGGGGCGTGCAAGGGGACACGGTAGAGCTTGCCACAGCGCACATCACGAAGAGCAAGACGGTGGGAAGAGCAAAGAGAGACTGTGCCAACACCATGGCTAGCAGTGAAGTCCATACCTTGTTCATCCAGAGAAGGCACAGACAGCAGGCTGAGTTCCAGCGAAGGCACATACAAAACGTCAGGCAGATAGAGTGCACCATTGGGGCCAACAAAGCGAACCACACCCACACCTTGAACTGGCAGCAATTGACCAGACCCGGTACGAACAAAGCGGACAGAACCGACGGGGCTCAACGAGATGAACGAGGACCGCACAGACGTCATGTGATGAATGGCCCCGGAGTCAAGGACCCAGAGGCCACTGGACAGACACACAGGGGCAGTACACTGGACGTTGCAACAGTGCCAATGGAGGACGGTGACAAGGTACAAAGGGAGAGACAACGAGGAAGAAAATCAGACTGCCAACGCTCAATCCACGGGACAGACGCACACAAGGCACCTAGCACATGACCCGGAGGATCCCCACGAAGGACAACGTCAGTCTGACACACAAGACCTCTGGCCAGCGGTGCAACACCCTCACCTCCCTGATCACGAAGGCGAAGAAGCTGGAGGAGGGACTGCTCAAGATGACGCTCCCGATCACCACGGTCGCCATCCACTGACGCCGGCGGAGCTGGGGTAGGCGCGCCGGAGGAAGGCGGGAACCGCGGTGGAGCGGTGTAGGCAGAGGACGGGCGCCCAGAGGACGCAGGGGCACCGTAAGGAGGTGGCCAGCCCCAAGGGTAAGGAACAGGCAGTGGTGGAGAAGGCACGCTGGAGGCGGCGTAAGCCTGAGCCGGCGGCGGGACGTAGCGCGACGGGCCACCAGAGCCAGAGGGTGCGGATGTAGAGGAGGAGCCAGAGGTACGAGCCCAGTGGGCACGCATGGCGCGGGCGAGGCGTAGGTCATCCGGAGGAGCCGGGCAAGTACGAGCAGAGTGCTCAGTAGAGCCACAGTTCCAGCACACAACGGTGCCCGAAATCCAAGAGGAAGGGGCAGCACCCTTATCCTTGCCCTTGCCCTTGCCCTTCCCTTTCCCTTTGCCACGACCCTGGGAAGCAAGGGCAGCGGCAGGAGAGGAAGAGGAGGCGGTGGAGGCAGGGGAAGATGCAGCAACGGAGAGGGAGGAGGGTGCAGCAGAGGAGAAGGAGGGTGCTGCTGAAGTGGTGAGCGCAGCAACACCCGAAACTGAAGAGCGATGAAGGCACTTGTTCTGAAGACTGGTCCACCAGGCAGCAAGGCGCTCGGAGGTGAAATCCCAGAGAGGCCCTACCCCTGGCGGGGAATCAGCGGGGACGGGCTGTGAGGCAAGCTGTTGTAGCTCGTCAGCTTTGACGTCACGAAGAAGGTTGGACAGCTCTGGGATAAGGCCGTTGACCATGGTGAGAACAGCAGAGAGCTGGCCAGGTGCTGCTTTGCCAAGCTCGCGAAGGAGCTTGAGACCGCGAGACCAATAGGCATCAACGGTCTCATCACTACGCATGAGAAGTGTGTTGAACTGGACTGTGAGGGCGCTCTGAGCGGCCTGGCCAGTGACAGTGGTGCGACGACGCAGCATGGCATATGCACCGATAGGGTCGGCAAGAGGCTGGACTGCAGGATCAGCATTGAACGTGCCGACATCATCAATCAGCGACTCAGGAGCGGCAGCGATGAGGGCGCGCACAGCACGGGCAGACTCAGTTGCAAGGGGAGTGAATGGAGCAACAGCTGGGGAGTAATTCTCCCACAACTGCTCCCCTTGAGCCCACGTGCTAAAGCGCACTTCTCAGGAGGTGAAGGCGAGCCCAGAGGAGAGGGAAGGTGGTTGAGAGAAGAAGTCATGCTGGCGAGGCGCGGGGAGAGTGCCGGCAGCAGCGGCGATGCCGGTGGGCGCAACAGCAGAAGTGTTAGAGGAAGAAGAAGAGGTGCCTGCAGAAGAAGAAGAGGTTTGTCTGGTTCCAACCGACGCAGCAGGGAGGCGACGCAGCACTATGGCGGCGACCTCATCAGCAAAAGCGGCGCGATTATCTTCAGCAAGCTTAAGGCGGTCCTCAGCCTCCTGCTGAGCCTCGCGAGCGAGGGTCAGCTGGCGCTGAAGAGTCGCTATGACTGACTCGTCGTCACCAGGCATGGTGACGACGCGAGGGCTCTGCCGGACAGATTTCGGCAGAGTTTCCCCAGCCCCAGTGGGCGTGGGAAAAGTGGGGTTGCCAGAGGCAAAGAGTTAAAAGCTGCAGGACAGCCCACCCCGATTCAGACAGGACAAGCCACAGCAGAAGGAGAAGAGGGAAGATACGCAGGCACAATATGCAAACAAGGTGGTCAAGAGGACGGGTTGCGGAGAAAAGCAAGGAGTGGAGGAATCACAACAGCAGAGGCAGCAGATAAAACAGAGACGGTGGAGGCAATGGGCACCACCAGAGCAAAGGCTCCAGTGGTGCAGGCAGCAGCAAGAGTAGAGAAGGCTGCTGCGACGGAGATGGTTGCTGTGACGAGGCTGGAGGCGGCAGATGGAGCAGATGAAGCTGCGGTGACGGCGGCTGCGGTGGAGGTGCGAATTGAAGGAGCGGCTGCCGCTGTGGCTTATGCAGCTGAGGCCGTTGCAGAGGCAATGGCAGATGCTGCAACAGATATTTGTGTGCCTATATCAGCAGTCGCTGCAGCAATGGGACCAGCAACGACCGCGACCTCTGTGTACGGATCTGCAGCACGTCCTGCTGAGGTGGCGGCAGGAGCACGCGAGGCTCTAGCGGTGGCGGCGAAGGTGGCTGCAGCTGCCGCCGCTGCGTCAATGATAGCCGAGGTTGTGCGTGTAATGATGCCCACAAGACGAACGACGTCCTGCAAGAACACTGAGTGTAGCTGGGCAGCAGGAACCTCGGGATTGCCGGACAGCAGAGGGTCCTCCCTAAGAGAATGGGGAGGGGAGACGATTACCGGACGATGACGTGACGCGCGAGCGGACCATGCTGAGGCGGACTCAGATCCCCGGTCGTTGCTCATGCCGCGACGACGTCGTTCTCGTCGGTGCGACGTTACCCCGTTGTAGTACTCCACCAACGAGGCCGCGTCTAGAACGTCACCGTGCGCCAGTGTGGCAGTTGAGGTATTAGGAAGGTGGGCGTCCTTTGCAGCTGTTGCTGAAAGTGCAGCAATTGAGAATGCAGCAGCGGTATCTGGAGAGACGTATGGATCCTGCTGCGGTCTCATTGTTGCTGCTGTTGCTGCTGCTGCTGCTGCTGCAAGTGGATCGGCACTTGCTGCTGCTGCTGCTGTCTCCTTGCTGCTGCCGCTGCTTCTGCTGTCGCTTCGTTGCTGCTGCTGCTGCTGTTGCTTTGTTGCTGCTGCTACTGCTGTTGCTGCAAGTGGATCGGCACCTGCTGCTGCTGCTGCTGCAGCTGTCGCTTTGCTGCTGCTGCTGCTGCTACTGCATGTTGATCGGCACCTGCTGCTACTGCTGCTGCTAATGCAAGTGGATCGGCACCTGCTGCTGCTACTGCTGTCGTTGCAAGCGGATCTGCACCGGTTGCTGATGCAGCTGAGAACGATGATGGCCGCTCTCCTTGCTGCCGTTTCTGCTATCGCTTTGCGGCTGCTGCTGCCGCTGCTGTGACTTCGTTATTGCTGCTTAGGGCGTGGTCGTGCTGCTGCTCAAGCTACTGCCGTAGATGAGGCAGTTTGAGACCTGCAGCATTGCGGACGGGAGCAATCCCGTGGGGGTGAACGAAGTGAACACCTGCGAGTGTCTGCTCGTAGCTCCTGCTGTTGCTCGCCACATAATGGGCGAGGGTAGTGAGCTGTACTAGGAGAGAATGTGCTTCAAGTGACTTGAAGTGGCGGCGGAAGTGGTGGTGGCGACGAAGATTCGCCGCACACCGAGATCGAGCACTCGATTCACGAGCTCTACACCTCCTCTCTCCACTGCTCTGAAACCAGAGGATAGAGGATCCTGGTAGGAGGGAGAGTGAGGGTCGAGGGAAGAACGGACTGAGCATGCAAGAGACAAAGCGCCATGAACGGCAGCGGTTTTGCGAAGGAGAAAAACGCAAGTAGCTCAGTAAGTGTCGACAGAGGTGTTACGCGGGCCCTAAGCTGCTGGCGAGGTGACGAGCGAGCGAGCAGCAAGCCCACCCTCGCTCGCACCCTCGCCGTGCTAGGGTAGAACATGGACCTATTCCCCACATTAATATTCAAGAACATGCAAGTCCAGGCCAAGAAAACAACCCGGCCACAATCCCCTCTTTCTCAGGCAAAAACAAAACCCACTACAAATCCTAGTGTCACCAAGCACTTATACTGTGAAATGCTATGGTAAGGGGAACGCTCAATTCTGCGAGCGACTCTGGATTGTCTTCTCTGAATGCCCACGAGTTATCACTACTTGAGGTACAGCGTCAGCACTGATGTCCCTCCAGCATCAGTCACCTGCGTCAGTGCGGTGAGTATGCAGCTAGGCCAGAGGTCACAACATGTCTGTGACACATAGACCAACACATGCTTGTGCAGATACCTGTTGCGGGCCCAGTTGGCGCCGGAGCACCGAGGGTTGGTGGGTCCATTCATTAGCAGCTGCCAGACGGTTGCCACGACGTCCCGGATATTTGCTGGGGTGCTCTGCAGCTTTTCTACAGACGCTAGAGCTTTCTCGGTGGACTTGCTCTCGAGCCTGATTTGCATGTTTTTGCATTATCTGTCCACCAATCGATGCCTGACTTGTGCGTGTGGCTAGTCATAGCGTTCGGCTTGAGATTATGCATTTCTAGGTTCAGACGGTGTTGCGTTTGGATGCTTGTGCGTAGAGTTACGGTTAAAATAGTGGGTTTGAGCCGGTTTTAGGACAAAGTGACACTGGCGTGTGCGTCACCTGCTTGTTGTGCTTTGTGCCGTTCCTGTACAGTTTACCGTGACCACTCGGCCGTGTCCATACTCATGCAGATCCCTGAGGCAGGCGGCCCTGGTGACACCGGCGCGACGACAGGCGGCGGACTACTCATCTGGAGCTGACTGACCACTGTTCCAGAGCCCCAGATATCACCAGGACTCCTTGCTGTGCCTTCTACGTCTTGCAGGCGTTTTTCGGCGGACTGGGCATGAGGCCCATTTGCATGTTTTTGCATTGTATACTCGCTGTCAGTCGATGGATGCATGCATGTGACCAGTCGCTGCGTGCGTCTTTTGATTCTGCACGTCTAGGTTCAGACGGCGTAGGATTCTGACATGTGTGCGTAGAGTTACGGCCAAAACAGTGGTTTTGGGCCGGTTTTAGGACAGCTCTTGGATTGCCGCGTGCGACACCCGCCGTGCGCCGCGGCAGGTATTTATGCCCTGGACCTGTCAGTTGTCATTTCTCTCTGCATATGCTATATTGAAGCATTCTGACACTTTGACTTGTGCCTCCTAGCCAAACCCTTGCCGTTGTGTGTACGACCTGTGACTGTCGACACCGTCTGACTAGGCACTGACGCCCGGTCAGCGGCCGTGTTGCTAGGAAGCTTCTACGCACTTTCTCATGGTATCAGAGCAGTGAGACAGTTCTCACTGAGCTGCACAGCAGAGACGCAGCAGAGCAGCAGCAGTGAGAGTCACCGCTGTAGCAGATTTTCTGGGACCCGTTGGAGACGGCCGTTCGCCGTCCGCGTACTCCACCCACCACGTGAAATCGCAGCTGCTGAGGCAGCAGCAGCAGCGCGTACCGCCACGCAGAGGTGTGTGGCGGCTGCGGTGCGTGCAGCCGCCACTCCCCCCCACAGCCGCAGCAGCAGAGCAGCAGCAGCAGAGGCGGCGGCGGCAGCCGCGCAGCAGCAGCGCAGCAGCAGCGCAGGAGCAGCGGCCGCCACAGCAGCGTGGCAGCAGCGGCGGCAGCAGTAGGGCAGCAGCGGCGTCGGCAGCAGCAGCGCAGCAGCGGCAGCGGTACAGCAGCAGCAGCGGCAGTCGCGGCGGCAGCAGCAGCGCAGCAGTGGCAACAGCAGCAGCGCGCGGCGGCGGCAGCCAGCAGCAGCGCGCGGCGGTGGCAGCCAGCAGCAGCTGCAGCGCGCAGCAGTAGCGCCGCGCGCTGCAGCAGCCGCCGCGCACAGCAGCAGCAGCAGCAGCAGCGCAGCCGCCGCTGCCACCGCTGCACACGCAGCTACGGAGCTGCTGCTGCAGCTGACAGCACAGCTGCAGCAGCAGCTGGGCGGAAGCTACTGCGCAGCTTCCGCGGAGCTGCCGCGCGCCACCGCGCAGCAGCAGAAACGTGACAAAGGAAAAAAACAAAAAAGGAGGGGACGAGCTGACATCAGCACTGTTGGCTGCTGATGTCATCAGGTCGTGCTGACGTCAGCAACCACTTGCTGACGTCAGCATTACACTTAGCCAAATTTTCAACTGAAAAGTCAAAAGTTGCCAGCGTTTCAACTCCTCGAGAAACGCAGACAGTTTTGAAATCCGGCAAACTTGACCTGTCGTCCCATAGTGAGCGGCGACATGAGTTCGCCCGACGACAAGGACAAGGGACCAGGTGATCCCTCCTCCTCTTCTTCAGGGGTATTGAGCCCTCGCTCGCAGGCCATTGAGGACCTGCGCAACCAGCAGGAGGAGATGCGTCGTCTGCAGCGAGAGCAGACTGACGCGATCCGCACGCTGACTGAGCTCCTGCGCGCTCAGTCCATGGCTCCTCCGCAGATTTCTGAGGGAGCTGCCGGCGTTGCGGCCTCCACCCAGCACTCGGCTCAGGTGCCCGTGACAGGTGCCCCGCCTGCTTCACCTCCTGGTGTGGTCTCCCCACCACCTGAGGACCTTCTTGATGACGAGCCATTCATGCCAAGCTTCGAGGATGACTCCCAGGAGCGGGAGATTCGTCTTCTACAGGAGCGCCTCCGGCAGCTGCAGACGGGTATCCGACCCCCACCCGTGTCCCCGATACGACCGTCACCTGACTTCCCCAGTGATCACCCCCTTCCAGGGGTTTTTCCCGTCACTCGCCCTCCTCAGCCTGCGGCTGCTCTCCCCACGGAGCGGCAGCCAAAGGACTTTGAGGCACCACCTCCACGGTACATCAGCGAGGATGGCTTTGACTGCTGGGAGATCCTGTTTCAGGTGTGGGCCACTTCCGAGGGAATGTGGCCTTACTACCACAGCCCATACCAGTCTACAGATCCAGCACAGGTGGTGACAGCAGCCCGGGCCATGCGAGGGCTTCTCTACGCCATGCCACGCGAGACTGTCGTTGACTTCCGTCCCTTCCTCGGCGAGGCTGGCACAGGTACCGGAGCTGATCCTCGTGGAGGCTGGGATTTGGCGTTGTCCCTACTGGTCGCAGAGACGCATGCCACGCGTGCGTCACACATTCGTGCTTTCCACTCTCTCCGTCAGGGACCAGCGAAGCCTGCAACAGATTACTGGCGACGCGCCATGCGTATATACACGCGCCTGGGGACCTCAGGGGGCACACAGCTGTGGGCGCTTCGGACGATCATGCTCGGAGTTCGCCTAGAGTACATCGACATATTCACACGGTACTGCGACGCTGCTCTCGAGCCTTTCTCAGCCACCCTGCAGCTGCTCCCGTGGGCCCATCATATTTTCCTCCAGGTGACGTCGGCCCGCGAGGCAGCAGTAGCACATCAGGAGACTTCGCTCGCTGCAGGAGTCCTCGCCTCACCACCATCTTCCCTCCTGCAGTCACCCTCACCGTCCTCCATCACAACCTCATCTTCCTCCTCCTCTTCGACCCCGTCTACACCCACGCAGACGCAGGGCGTTGCAGCAGCTGCCCAGGGGAAGAAGAAGAATAGGAAGTGCGGATCGGGTCAGCAGCAGTCGTCCTCCAGTGGTAGCAGCGGCCGCTCCGTGCACTGCTACAACTATGGAGGTGCCCACCTCTACACCGAGTGCCAGCAGCTGCTCGACTGGGAGCGCATCACTCGCGGACTTCAGGTTGCCCATGCTGCTCGCACTGCGTCCGGCACGTCGACCGCACACTCCTCTGGACGCGCGGCGACTATGACTGCAACTGTTCCTGCATCCTCACCGGCGAGCAGCAGTGATCCAGACCCACGTGACCGCACCATCGCCGAGCTTTGTCATCTTCTAGCGCTTCGCTTTCAGGGAGGTACGAGTGTGTTGTCATCGTCGAGTGGGTCACGGACTGCTTGTTCGTCCGTCCTCGTGACTCGTGATGACACGTGTGGGGGAGCACAGTCCGCATGTGATGATGATGGGCCTGACTGCACTAACTGGATTCATGAGTCTCACCTTCGTGATGTACGTCGTTTCGTCCCACTGACGGCTCAGCGTCCCTCTGATGCCGAGTGTTCTATCGCTCGTTGTACAGTGACGTCCACCAGTCGTGACTCCGGTGGCACTTGGATCATCGATTCCGGTGCCACCCACCACATGACGTGTCGTCTTAGTGACTTTGTGGTACTTGGTCCAGTCACATCTGTCCGTTCCGTTCGTACAGGTTCTGGTCAGTCCTTACCGGTTCACGGTGTTGGGGTTGTATGCTTTGATGGTCAGTCTGGCCCCCTGTATCTCTCTAACGTGTTGTTTGTGCCTGATCTTGAGCTCAGTCTGCTGTCTGTGCATGCCTGCACTCTGATGGGTCTCTCCGTTGAGCATACCGCTGATTCAGCGA
>SZWC01023460.1:756-14673 GCA_023375785.1 Penium margaritaceum | reverse complement strand
CCCCCCAGGCTATACATGAGCCTCCTTCGGCATGTGCACGTCCGATCGAAACCTCGGCGCTCCAATGCCAGTGTAGCAGATTAGACAGAATCATTGGCTGACTAAGCCAATGATTCTCCAATGCCAAGACCGCATTGCTTGAGGATCTCCAACCCTCTATCCATCCCAATAAACCTCCCACTGGCCATGGAACCCCGCTCAAGCCACGTGGTGCTGGCCACACATTACATCTATGAAACTACAATTTTGATAGTGGAGGATGGGGTGTAGGGAAGATGAGCCATTAAAGATGTTTAACATCACTAATGGCTTTACTTGGACATCTCATGAGCAATGGCCTAATGTGCATCAACATCCAGCGACCAAATGTAGAAACGTGCCTTCTAAGTTTTGGGATTGAAACCTCTTCACCAACTTGGAGCATCGCATACACGCCACTCGGAAGAATGGTTTAGATACATTGGGAGAAAAACTAAACTCTTGGCTATAGACTGTTGCGGATGGGACAAGCTTATACTAGCAAAACAAGACAAGCAGCTGCCATCTGTTAAATTTTCCTTTGTGACCATTTGTCCTTTTTCTTACAAAGAGGAGAATAGCGTTCAAGAACAAAAGATGAAAGAAAAAGTACCACTTCACACATCCAGAACTTAGCGTGTCATGTTTGTTGTATTTTTTATGTACCATTGGTTACACCTGATTAGGGTGGGGAAGGAGGGAGGGATAACCTCTCGAAGCAACACGATTGGAAATTGAACTTGGCGTTCTTGGTATGCTTGTAAAATGAATCATAAAATGAAGGAATGATTTAGAAAAACATGATATGTTTATGTTAAGGAAACGTCTATCGTAGATACAATGTTTGCTCCGTGCACTGAAGCGGAGTGACGAGGAAATGTCGCAATGAGTCTCGCTGCTATTTTCGACGGTGCATGTTTCACGAAGGTCCAAGATGTGTTATGATGTCTAGAATGTGCCGTATTTGAACCACAGAAGTGTTGAAGCCTGGTACTCCTATCATTTCTAGCTACATATGCCACTATTATGGCCATGTGCAACGAATGGAAAATCGTTTTCGAGCATAACCGGGATGTATAGGCTCCACAATGCTTCCCATCAAATTCAGCTCAATGCGAAGCCTTTGCCAAAAAAACCCAGAAAAAAAGGAGACGACGATGGAAACACGACCCTGAATCGGTAAGAAGATGCGGCAATCCGTTGATTAGGTTTATACATAAATTGTTTTGTCTTTGCCGATGAAATACTGGTAATCCATTTGTTTTCGCTTAGTCTTGAAGGGTTTTGGTTAGTCCAATATGATCTTTTCATTATTATAAAGTTCATTGCAAATGCCTCAATCACATGGAATGTCCAATCGTTTCACATCCATCATTCACAACTCTTTCCCCACCTCATCATCAACAGGCAGTTGGCATCCACTATCAGTAAGAAAAATGTTCAAATGGACCTCAGAGATTAGACCATTTCGATAACTGGTGTTGTCGCTTCACGATGACAAGCTACACCATTGGGGTGCAAGGACAATTGACACGTGATCCTGCGTAAAAAGTGGGATCAAATTAGGCACTTCGTAGAGTTTTCTCCTTCTATAACATTACATCATGATTTATGGCATCAAACTTCTCAAAAGATAGTTTATAGTTGTTTTCATGATATATTGTCCACGTTTGTGCAAATAATACATGCTACAGAAATTTTAGATCCCAATAAAAAATAATTCATGATTAGTGAAAGAAAAATTGTTCTCCGTGTTACCCTGGCAACAAGTGTATCAGGTACATTCACATGAGTTTACCTGCTATCATCCTATACGTTACTTATAATAAAACTAGTAAGAAAAAAACCATCTACATCCATAGTCATGCCATGTGATATGAGTCGGAAAGAACAAACCAAGCTCCATCTATCGAGAGCAAAACTCACATGAAAAGCACAATAATGCAAGAAAGATCTAAACACTAAGATCTCTTTCTTGGAACTCACGTCTAACATTCACAGAAGTATAGCTTGAATGTTATTGTTACACGTCTATAATCGTGTTTTTTTCATGCAACTACATAGTGTGGTCCAAACCTAGGGCTACACCTAATCAACCTATGAGGCAAAATGCATACACAATTGCATTCATTCACATCATGCAAACCACCAAAAGAATACATAGACAAGTAATGTCACATCCTCTCTTGGAGAATATCCCCACACAAAGTCAATGATGGAGGAGGATGACGAGGAGGAGAAGGATGAGAAAGTGATGTAGGAGGAGGAGGGTGGAAGGGAGATGGTTGTACAGCTTACACTTGGTTGTCTAAATCATGGTATCCAAAGATAGTCCGCATTTTACTTGGTCTGAATATATTTGTTTGCTTCCGATGGCATGAGAAGTGGCGTACTATGTAGGAACTACCTGTTTGTCAAAAAGTACAAGATTGGTTCTTTTGAAGCCCATGAAACAATTCTAAAGATGATGTACGTACAATTCTGCATTTATGGTCAATCACCTCTGAGAAACACACTCTTCATATAGTGTACATGTCAAATGTAAGCCTTTGGAAATTTCATGGTACCTTCGTGAAGGTTACGTTACAATTCAATTTACTACGTGTGTCCATACACATTAGCATGTACTCTTATGCCTTAACATGCGAAAGTTCTTGGAAGGCTGGTAATTAAAACACAAAAACCCAACAAAAACCATGCTTTCTTTTTCCACAACTCCACTCATAGTTCCGTTGAACAGACGCTCATTTGTCCTTATACCTTAAAGATGCTACTACTGTGAAGAATGCAAACGCCTATTCCCGGACGCGGAACTTGTTAGAGGCACAATCGACACCGTGTTACCGCCGCGGTTAAGGGTTTGGTTTTTTCTCTTTCCCGGGCTCCTGCTGGGCCCCGCTGTAGCGGGGCCCAACAGGTCCCCTTCTGTCGCAGAGGGGGATTTTGTATACCCCACTCGAATCCCTCACAAACCTGTTATCGATCGTCATATGTGTTGACAACTAGTCGACGGTCGTCAATCGTCGATCGTCATCTATGTATAGACGATCAAAGCGTACATAGCCGATCATCGATCGTCATAGATCGACGGTCGACGAGTGGTTTTTTACATCTTCTTAATATACACTTCGTGTATTCTTCACGTGTCCATCAGATACACTTACCATAGACACTCCCCCAATACACTTTACCCTTTTGGGGGGGGAGATCTCCGGCTCCCATGTTGCCCCCCCTCTAAACAGGTGAAGTATATTAGGAGAGTGTATATGAGTTGTGTATCCGACAGGCATGTAAAAAAAACACTAACTGTATAGTACACTTAGTGTATTTAAGTAACGGTTTTACAATACACAACACAGCTACACAACCCCAATACACTCGTCGCTTTTGGGGGGGGGGTGATGGGGTCCCGACTACGTGGTTTCCAATATGCAATATGGTTCCGCACATGTGGATGTCATCGACCAGTCGACGGTCGTTGATCTTTGATCTTCATCTATGTATAGACAATGAAATCGTACATCGTCGATCGTCGATTTTCATAGATCGACGGTCGACGAGTGTTTTTTGACATCTCCTCAAAATACACTTTGTGTATTTTTCACGTGTCCATCAGATACACTTACCATAGACACTACCCCAACACACTTTACCATTTTGGGGGGGGATCTCCGGCTCCCATGTTGCCCCCCCCCCCAAAAAACTGGTATAGTGTATTAGGAGAGTGCATACGATGTGTGTATCCGACGGACATGTGAAAAATACACAAAGTGTATAGTACACTTAGTGTATTCAAATAACGGTTGTACAATACACAACCCAGCTACACAATCCCAATACACTCGTCGCTTCTGGGGGGGAGGAGATGCCGCCGACGAAGAAACACTGTAACAATTGTGAAGGTACGCTCGTTATGAAGCTTCTTATTTTTTGTATCCAACAGTTTTGAAAGTGAACACACACTTTACAAAGGTAACCAAACAGAAAACATGAAGACATATGTACGTCTACTATACATCAAGACCGGAATATCATAGTATTTATTTTTCCCTAGTTAAATAATTACAATGAATTCACAAGGCACAAGTATCATATACATAGCTTTCCAAGTGAACTGAACATGACTACCTCTCTGGACAACTTCAAGGAAATTTCATCATAGTAGGGACCTAGTACACTAAATGTGTCGTGTATAAAAAGCCCTCCATTAACCATACCTCCAATTCTGATCCCCCCTACCTTGGAATGACCATATACCTTTCACAGTTGAAGATGATGTACCCACAGGTTCAAGAAAAGCAATAAGGTATCTAGAATAAGTGGATGAACGTGACATTGACGCACGATAACACACAATGTCTGAGTGCTCACATCATCAGTCTACTAGAATAATCAAGTACCCCTATTTTGAGTTGTTTGTGATTATCCTAGGGAGAGTTTTGCATGGGGTGTAAAAGGGAATGTATTGGGTTGCACTATCCCGGGACCCAGTAATTGCTCGTGCAAAAAAACCCCCTCAATTCCGAATGTAATTTGGGGTTGGGATTGAAAGTAACTTGCTAAGAAACCAGGGGAAATCCCGTGTCGTGAAAAAGATGAAAATATGAAAGGGCGGACTGACCATTTAACGCTCGTTTTGTAAAACAAGCCTAACTGCCCCTTACCTCAGAACAATAAGCCTCACTTTCCCCTAACATGGAACAATAAGTCTGATTCGTCCCTTCCTCTTTACAACAAGGCTGATTTGTCCCTCCTACATAAACGTGAGTTTTCAAACGTAGGAAATAAATGATATGCCCCTCTCGTTTGTCGAAAGACAGCACGTCGACGTCGCATGGATGTGACATCCCCATGAAAACGTTACTTTGTTGCCCAAAAACTCACAAACTCATTTACAGAAGGGTTTGTGATTTCTCGTAGTGTGCACGAAGTTTCCATGGGGGGTCCGAAACTCCCCATGCGTGAAAAGGACACCGGCTGGACCCCGCTACCGTGGGGTCCAGCAGGTGCCCACACAAAAACAGAATCTTAAAACCCTGTGTGTAATTAGGGGGTAAGTTTGTGTATGGTCTGTACATCAAACATGGGTGGAAAGTGTTTTCAAAATGAGAAAATGACAAATGGAGAATTTTCAACTCCCCATTCTTCAAGCGCCGAGGATTCCGACCGAGAGGCGTTGGCTGGAATCACCAGCGCTTGAAGAAACCCCCACCCCCTTTGCCCTTATAGCCCTCTTACAACCTGCTCGATTGCAGCCCTCGATCACGAGGGCCTCGACCGGCGGGTGGGTGGGTGGGCTGGTGCGCTAAAAGGGGGCGAGGAGGGGGTAGGGGACGATTGCCGGCGATTGACAAAGTGCCGACCGGCATTTTTGTCGCGTGAATCCCCCTCCATCTCTTAGTGCTATCACGGCCCTCCACCATGATGACCGTAATGAAGGGCTACGGTTTAAGACCGCATGCCGGTTTTCACTATGCTTGAGCTGCGACATGCATCCTTGTTCAAGCATGGTGAAAATTGGTGGGCGAATGGGACTTTTTGCTGCGTGACAGGGGTGGATGGGACTTATTGTTTTGACAGAGGGGCGAATTGGGCTTAATTTCTTGAGGGAGGAGCGAATGGGATACCGTAGTGATTTCTGTATTCGTTGAAAATAATTATGTTTCATTGTCCCACAAGCACCACCATAATAATGGGTGGTTTGGGTGTATCACTTGTCTTGTTTTGGAATCCCATATGCAATACAACAAAAACATTGGTAAACTGGATCAGAGCTCGCGCAAAAGGAGGGCTCATGTCGAGCTTCGAACTGTGCACGATGTTGAACAAATCGCACACCAACGTGTCACTGAAGCAACTCTCGAGCTGCGCACGCTTTGCTGACACGTCAGAGTTCGCCGGCCCTTGCCAGCCGCAGTTGGACGCGCTCGCTGGAGGCGGCCATTGTTTGACAACTCAAATCTTCAAGCTTTTGAATAGCTTTTTCTCAGTGCCACCTTGTGAAGGAAGGTCTGAAAAGGTATCTGGACGTAATATAGTATCAAGTACTAAAACAGGTCTGTCATGGGAGAATCACCACAAATGTTCTCGAAGGCTCCAAATTGGGCGAATTATGAGATCACTTAATTCGTTAGAGAAAAGTGAACGAATATAAGAATCACTACGGTGTATTGTTCCAACAGAAGGGTACATAAGGGTCATGGGTGACAAAACAAGGGGTAATGGGCATTTTCACCGATTTTGAAATGGGTTTTCTTTGCCCAATTGTGATCTCGCAAGGTAGCAAGAGTTACGGTCGAGTGAAAGCCACATGAACCTCCTTGCCATGGTTGATCAGTAACATATGTCAGTAATCAACCATGGCACGGGAGGTGGATACCTCGATCTTTTTCTCAAGTGCTCAATATGCCAGACATAATCTTTTGCTTGTGGATGTGGCAACATCAACTCTTCATCCGTGCAAAGATGATGAATGTTTTACCCTTACATCAATATCTTGTAGTTAAATCGGAAAAAAATCTTTAATATGTTATCTCCTGTTTTCGCCATCAATCGGTCCTTTTCATGTCTTACATTGTCAATTCTTGTCATCTCCCTCTTTTGTCTTTTTCTTATTTTGCAACTTAGATAGCCTTAAAGGTGAGGGAACCCCTGTTGTACCCTTGAAGGATTACATGGAAACCCTTATCTAGCAGAAACTAGCAGTCATCAATTACATCTCATGTGGAGGAACATACAAATATAGGTATCCACGGTCCCTTGACCATGTGTTATGTGGGACTTTAACACACTAATTCCACCCCTGAGGGTGTCGCTACCAAGGGTCGTAACCCTACAGATTTGTTTTTGGTGGCCATCTGACACCAAAAATCAAGAAACCGCATAACTAGTACAAGTCATGTGGCTGCACTTTGGTGTCCCTCTGGATCGCTAGGCTTGAGTGAGGCTAGAAAATCGATACATTCTATTCATTTTAGGTCAATGGATAATGGGCGCACAGCCGAATCAATAAATTCTTTGAACCTAAATATCTCAGTATCAGAATAAAAAAGCAGTGGGGTATTTTAGCAAATGATCTTCACTGGGAGACCTACTCTTCTTACATAGAAGGACACCAAACATGCATATGATTCCCTCCATTGTGTTGGTCATTCTTTGATCTTAGGGATTTAGAGCATTTATATCCTAAGGTTTCTAGGTGTTACATCCACTAGTTATAATGTTTTGGACTCCACGGTCTCCACATTCTAAAAAACAATCCCATGTCCACCAACATCAACATATACATGCCATACTTGTATGGCATCATGAATTTTCAAGAAATTGATGTGACATATGTAATGTGCAATGTTAGTTTTTCATGAACACTTCATTGTCAGTTTTGGGCGACGATGTTCAAGTGAGTTTGATTTTACAATTGAAATTCTTCCATTCTGACCGGTGACTCGAGTTCAAAGTCCATTGACCAATGAACATGCACCAAGTGTATATCATTACCCTCGAAAGTGCCTTTTGATACTATTCTCCTAGGGAAAGATCATGACTGCTTGGTGTCATGTTAGATCATGTACACATACTAACATGAAGTGGCCTATTGATCACCCCCTTGCCGACAAGGGTGGGTAATCTTGAGATGGTGCATGATTATGCCACATGGAAATTGAAAAGGCTGCCAACCCACGATGGACGTTTCTGAAGGGTGTTGACAATCTCTCCGAATGCAAAAGGTAGATCACATGAGGCGATCGTTCTTGTCTCATGGGGACCGTCATGGATGAGTGGTGGAGATATGTCTACTTTATGTTCTCATGCCTAGCTATTGGCGGGACACTTGGGTATAACACTCTGATTTTGTCGCCTTTTACTTCCCCAGCTTCTCTTACGCACACTCAATGGCACGCATGTGTCATTGAATGACACCACCATGGGACGATCCTGTTTGTGCCTCTAGAACGTAAGAGCCATGGTGGACGCTTCAATTAAGCCTTGTCAGGCTGGGTACATGGTACATAAATTTTTCATCATATGTACAAATTACCCACTTTATACAAGATGTTGGCCCAAGTTGGTTGCATGCCTTAGGCTTAGGAAAAACAGCCCCTCTAAAGCAACTCCCGTACGTGTTAGTGCATGCCCTGACCTCAACAAGCTAGGTCTCATTTCCCCATCCTTTTCCTCCTGTGCACTACTATACAATGGGGACCTGAACTGGAGGAAAAAGCCCAATGTCTCATCAACTCCCTAGACTAAGGCGCAAAAACAACCCTTAGGATGCCTCATTCCCACTATGAACCTGGTATCCGACAATTGCTTCTTACAGTTGCATGTTCTGTTTACGACAAATTGCACAAAACGTTCTTCTTATGTTCTGTATGCCTTTCATTTGTCTTACAATTTAATCTGATGATGACGCTTCAAAGAAGGTCCCGAAGTGTAAAAGGGCACATGGCGGCTTTCCCATGGGCATGGAGGTACAAAGACATGGCTCAGGCTTGCGCCACAACAGATAACTTGGAGATTTCCAATAGAATGATTATATGATGGCTCCAAAGTAGAATCAGTATGATTCACCACTGTTTGTGAATAATGGAATGTGAAGACGTGTTCATGGCTGCTACGGGCGGATGTTACTACACAAGGGGGTACATTCAAAGCCACAAAATTTGTTGATGGCCACCGTTCCGTAGCTGGAACTTGGCGTGGCAACCTGGCAAATATGGTAAAATCAATTTTCAGATTTTAGAAGCGGTGGTTAAGAAGAGTATCAGAAAGAGGATGGACCACACCATGTCGTACAGAGCCAAGGGATTCATTTTAGAGAGAATACTCGACCCCAAGGACCTGGCGTTGAGTCTTTCCACTGCATATTGTAACTAGGTCCTTTTTTCCCCAGTTGCTGTCCATGATTGCTGTGTGGTTGCTAATCTCTATGCTTCTAACACGTGTTTTATGTTTTCTCATGTTTGCATGAGGTCATTTTTGGAGGAGAAGCGTGTTGACCTGCACATGCTTGCTGTGGTAGAGGCCATGGCCAAAAGTGTATTTCTGAGGACGTTTGTTGTCCTTGGTGTCGCCATCCTATGCTTACAACACACCCATTGAGTCTTGAGCATGGATGGAATGCATTTGAAGAACGGAAACAAAGATGTCATCTCAATCACCCAAAATTTCTATGCAAATGAAAACACTATGCTCATGACGTGGGTGATGGTGCAGGGATAGGATAAGAAAAACAAGACCTTGTTCTTCCTCCATCTTGCAACCGCATTTCTAACAACACAGAACGGTCATTCCTGACCGTGACAAGGGGTTGGGCAATGCAATGGCAAAACTTCTAGGTGCATGGCACATGAAAGTGCATACCATTCATGACAGAACGTTGGCCAATAGTTTGGGAAGTTGGCGAGCTACTGGTTCTGGCAACTTGCTCAAGCGCTGACCGAGGACGAACGACTGTGGTGTAGAAAGCACCTTTGGAATGTGTGAAACAAACCTGCCGTGTATCTGCTTGCAACAAATAGAGAGGAACACATACCCAGATACTAGAGGGTATGGCAATATTCTCCTCTCGGACGCGGTGGACATATCACATTGAACGTCGTTGAGCCCTTCAATACCCACATCATGGAGTGTTGAAGGTTTTTTTCATTATATTGTTTTGAATCCTTGTACACCTTTGTGTAGCAAATTATTGCTGACCGACGCAGGCTCAACAAAGACGTGGAGGGCTCCTTCATCTCAAAAGGCAAGAATTGGCTGTTGAACATCACTACGAGGAGCCATGATTACAACGTGTTGGAGAAAGGACCACACATCACTGTTACAATTGGCCCAAGCAACAGGGAGAGGGGTCTGAATGTGCAAGTGTGTGCATGCACTTACAAGGAATTCACGAGTGGGGACAGCTGTGCATGCATGAATGCACATACACCTATGGGAAACAAGGCCCTGGAGCCTTTGGTTGACTCCGGACAAACACATATGGTGTATAAAGATACGTACAACCACCCGATGCCGGGGCTGAACCTTGCAACATGGAAGACTCTCAAGAATGAGCAGGACCAGTGGCGTCAACCAGGCCCCAAGCGTGGCCATGGATGCCGTCATAGTGCCCGCTTTGACAGGGAAAAAAGGAAGCAGAAAAACTACATCATTCCACGGTGCGAGATGCACGGAAAAACAAAGAAAAAGTGCACAAACGGGCCAACTCTAGGCCCCAGACCTGAAGCAATAGCAAATTCACTACGCATTTGACTATAGCTTGCAGAAGACATAGTAAGGACGAAGATAGCAGCTGGTCATTTTCCTGGCCCTTCCGCAACTACTGGACAGGCTGCTAATGTTGCTGCTGCATCTATATCTGTTTCAACCACTATTGCTGGTGCAACAACGGTTGCTACTGCACAAGGCGTTGGTGGCTGTGCCTACCGCACAGTTCAAGACCTTAGCTGGGGCTAGGCTGGACTGTCACAGTGTAGAACAGTAGGTGCTTTAATAGTTGGTACGAGGGCTACGAATGTGACTCCTACGTGAAGGGAAATTGCACAGTAGCAACAGATGCCGAGTATGACTAGCATCCACGGACTCCGGATTTGCAAAGGAGGTGAAATCTCGAAGAAGAAGAAGAAGAAGAAGAAGAAGAAAAAGAAGAAGAAGAAGAAGAAGAAGAATAACAATAATGAGGAGGAGGAGGAGAAAATGAATTGAGGTTTGATGACCCATGACACTAGGGGTGTGGGAACATCAGGTTGTGATGCAGCAACAGCAAGGAATAGTACTGGAGGGTCTAGAAGACCCTCCAGCACAATTCCTGGAGTGGAGTGAGTGGGCAAGTGAACACATTGTCAGTTTGTCTGGTTTTTTCCATCTTCCGTAAAAATAGGCACTCCAAGTCCTTTGCCATCGTATCATATCCAACAGTCTTTGTTTCCTTTTGGTTTGGTTCTTGGAGGAATACATGGTGGTCACATATGGACGTCTTCAGGCTTGTTGTGAACCGAAAGCCTTGTGCTTAGTGTAAATTGGCAATGCACATATGTGGAGGATGAGATTGCATGTGGCCCATGGCTGAAATGACAGAATTCTCAAATGTCCTATTGTCCAGTTCCAAATTCCATTTTGATTGTGTGTGATGCTGTAAATTTTGATTTCCACAACATGCAAGATATGTAATGATCCTTATAAGCAAAAGGAAACAATGCATTCTATGAATTAGAAAACTGAAAGAAAGATATACGTCAGGTTATTTATTGCATTCCACATGTAGTACTCTGTTGCATAAAGCTTTTGATTTGGGTTCATTGTTATTTCTCTCTTTGATTTTGTCCAACATTACACTACGGAATCGAACAAATCTGACTTCGTACAAAGAAAGTTACCTGGATTGCTGGACTGTCAACGTGGGCCAAGCTGTCTTCACTTCTTTCCTATCTAGAGCTGGTTGTGCCTAGTTTGCTATGCCCTTTTGAGCAGCAAGGCGTCCGGTCCACATAGTGAAAATGTACATTTTTCCTTTACCTCAAGGTCACAACCCACACAACAGTGGTGACATGGTGGAAGTGGATGACATATACCACGACAGTAACGACAATGACTCCGAATACCATGTTGATGGCAAAGTCGCATCATCATCAACAAGTAATCACGTTAGTGACATCAGTGTCAGACTGTGGTGTTACCAGTCCTACCCTTATGCAGTTTGTGATGTCATGGCTTGGATATACTCACTGCCTCCACTAGTGTAGTCATGCACTGCCAATGGGAGACTTTGAAGCTGTACGTGATATGCCTTATGAATGCACTTTGCATGCCTATATGTTTTGTTTCAGAAGCACTATGCTTATTCATGGAATAAGCTGATTAACCTCTTCAAAACGATAGAAGGAGAATAAACTGTATGATTTTATATTGGACATCTCCGTCCTTCTCGTGCCTGTGTACCAGTCAATGTGGGTCTCGGAAAAATCTTACTGAATGAACAGCACGTGACCTTTCCATGAAGTAAAAAATGATTCCTACACACATAATCGTCGATGCTACAATTGTGCAAAACTATCAACAACGGTGTCAATGCTTGCACCATCAACCTTACATAGTTCCCATACTCTTTAACAATTCTTTAGTTGGGGTGATGGCACCTGGTTCCCGGTTACCCAACACATTATATGTGGAGGTGGAGAATCGGAAATCCACCAATCCAGAGGTCTATATTTGACCCACCCATCCCACTCTGACTTTGTATGACACCACTTGAGCAATGCCTTGTGTGGTTTCATTGGACGTTCGAAATCGCTTTGAGCCTAGCACTTACCAGCCATCCTCAACCGCGGAGAAAGGGGCACTTCGTACACAATAAAATCTTCCATGGGACAAGTGAAATTATGGAAGCTTGGAATGGAATGAGTGTCATAACGCAAAAAGGTACATGTAGGTACTGGATGAGTTTAACCACAGGAAGCTCTCTTGTCTATACATGTAAATGCTGAGAGTTGCGCCACCTACGGCCAAGATTGCATCATCAGTAGGATTAGGCATGTAAGCAGGCAGTGCGGAAGCTGTTATAGTCTATTTTACATAATCGTTCATGTCTAGTTTCACTACCGTAAACATGAAGTGGGTGGAGAGTTACGATTACATGAAAATCTGTTTTTTTTTTCACAATCGTAGCCGCTGTTTGCATATGTCAACGGGGATTCATGAAGGAGAAGTACGTAAAAACACTTCTCACACTTTCGGAAGCTTTCCAGACACATCCTACAGCATCTAGTTGTCTTTGTTGCCACCAACACAATATCTCCCCATCCGAATTAGCGACCGTTAAAGAAGAAAAAGAGACCATCAATTACAGCAGTTGCAAGGGTGTAAAAATTGCTCACATTGGAAAACAACGTGGTTACGAGTGATGGTAGTATCTGGAAGAAGGCCACGTTTTGAGTGTACGACCAAGGACATAAGGAAGATTTGTTCAACAACTTACGAAAATATTGTTGACTTAAAACGGGCTAAACATGGGAAGATTATTATGAAACGTAATTGAAATGGTGAAAGAATGTTTCAGATAGCTGAACATGCAGTCGTAATTCCACGACTCGTGGATATGGCATATAGATATAGAATTCCACGGGGTTGAACCCTCATTTTTCTTGTCACTTGAGTGAGATTTCTAGGGATCCCAAAACAGACTCTAGCCTCCCAAGGAGGCTGGAGTCTGTTTTGAGGGGGACTTTGTAAGTCGCCCCCATTCTTGCTCCACCATGTCTGAGACACCACTGTTCTGAGAAAAATGGCTAGGTCGCCCCCATTCTGGAAAGTTATGGCCAGGTCGCCCCCACTTTTGGTGCTTCGGGGAATTATGGCTAGGACACCCAGTAATGATGAAACATTATCAACGTATTGAGCCCAATTTAAAGAAATAAATGCTAGCTCGCCCCCATTAATGGGAGTGAATTATCTATAATTCTCAGAGTGGGACCAATTTGGGAAACTATTAAAAAATGGGGGCGACCTAGGGCAAATGTTTTCGAATGGGGGTGACGTATGTAGTTTTCTCAGAATGGGGGCGTCTCAGACATGGTCGGCCGAAAATGGGGGCGATCGGGGAATTAGGCCCTGTCTCGACCTCTGAGTTTTGAATCGCGACACTCGGCCGAGTCGACCTGCCTTCTCGGTGCTACAACCGGCTGGGTGTCGTTGCACAACCGCTGCTCATTTCCGCTACTTCGAATGTGGACCAGCACCTAGCCTGCTACCACCGTGGACCAAATCGGTTGGGGTAAGCACGCCGATGAGGCAGAGGAGCAGCATGAGCGAAGGCATCAGTAGCAGTGATGGTGACAGCCGAGGCACAGGCGAGAATGACCCGTTTTTGGACTCGCAAGGTGCTCGATTCCCCCCCCCCCC
>SZWC01023459.1:6318-33374 GCA_023375785.1 Penium margaritaceum | reverse complement strand
GTGTGTGCGCTTGTTCGCATGCATTTGTGCCGATGTTTCACTCTTGGCTCCAGCTTTGCGCAAGTACCAGGCAATGAGCTGCAGGCCTTGCGCGATGTGCAGTGTGTGTGCGTGCCTCACAGGACAGGCCACGATCCCTTCTGCCTTCCATCACATGCACCACTTGCCTTGGTCACCTGACCACACCTACCACGACCCATGCAGGCTGAGAAGCAAATCGAGCTGTACACAAAACAGGGATTCAGCGGGCTACCAATATGTATGGCCAAGACGCAGTACTCTTTCTCCCACGATGCTTCAGCGAAGGGTGCGCCTTCAGGCTTCACCCTACCCATCCGCGACGTACGTGCGAGCGTTGGGGCGGGGTTCATCTACCCGCTGGTGGGGACCATGAGCACCATGCCTGGACTGCCTACAAGACCGTGCTTCTACGACATCGACCTCGACCTCAAAACCGGCAAGATTGTCGGACTTTCATAGGTTTTGCCCTCGGCTGTCCCTTGTTTTTGCACATACTTGCGTCATGCTTTCCATTTTGTTTGGAAGATCATGTTCACATGGCATTTTTTAGCCGTGACCGCACAATTCTTAAGCTGGGGAGGGCAACACAAATGGTAGTGATGACACCGGCTGCCTTTCCTGGGCCATTTTTACATGCAACAAATCACACTTGCACATGCCATTGTCTGTAAGCACGCCCTATCTTCCAGAGTCATGCGCGAGTATGACTACAACAAACCACCCAGATGAAGAGAGTCCCTGGCAATTGGCAGAATGCATGCAAAGCACAAGGGCAATGATCAATTGCAAGGGTTTCACTAGCATGACGCATTAACACAACTCGTCGCTAGCAATGTGAGGTGGAGATTAATGAAGGCGTGCAGACCCAATGGGGAAATGAACATGGACTCTGAGTGTGAGCGAACTGCAAAATGGCAAGAACGTGACCAACTCTGGAACGCATAGGATGAAAGGACAAGGAGAGGATACAAATGAGCCCCTAGCAAGATTATGTACGGACATTTGTAGCTAATTGCACTAGGCCCTGTCAACCCCGTTGAACCCAAACGAGTCAATGAAGTGAACAAACTGTATACACTCGAGAGAAACAAAGGTGGCCTCCTCATGGCACCGGAACAACTCTCCGAGTGCTCAGGTCTCAACCACCGAGGAAATACGAGCAGTGCTAGAAACACTCAAAGTCAGCATCCAGACATCACAAACGGCTTACCAAAGATCGGAAGCCCTACTACGACCATCGGGCCTCCTTGTCGCACCAGTGTAGTCCACTGGGTGCGCAGTTCTCAACCCACAGAGAAACCCCTCCTAGCCCCCGACAACCCCAACAGGGCTGCCAAAACGCATCGACCGCGTCTCACCGGCGCTGTCATAGATGCTGATGAAGTCTCGGGACACTCCGGAGGCCTGTCATGTCGTCACGCCCTCCTCCACCACATACCACAAACGTGGGTGTATGGGTAATCCATCGCCATCGGTCATGACAGGTGGAAGCCACACAAACCAACATTCCCCTTGGCTCACATAGACATCAACGCGAGAACAAATGAACGAAGGTATGGAACAACAACGTACGCCAAACGACAATCTGCACCGGTCATCTACACACACAGACACACACACATGCACACACACACACACACACACACACACACACATCTGTTNCACATCATACACAAGTCAGTCGATAAGAGGGTCTCCTCGTGACAGTGGCGATACCAGTGCCCGGGTCTCGACCGCTACGAGCAATGCATCAGGTGTCTACATGCCGGCCACAATAGCATCATCAACCAACGCACATGATCATAAGAGGGATCTCCTCGTAACATGGGTGTAACTCACCACGTGTCCGGGTCTTGACCCCTATCAGCAATCCAGCTCGCATGCACACATGCCACACGTCGTATAGCCACAAACCAAGACACACGATCACATGGTCTCCTCGTGAAACTGGTACAACTCACCAAGTGTCCGGGTCTGGACCAACAAAGTGCTACCATACACATGCAAATGTGCAGGCACGTAGCATAAGCCACATGCCGGCTGCTGTAGTATGCTCATATTAGAGCATGGAACCCTCGCCATGCATCTCCCATAACGTCGCGTCAGGTCGAGGTCCACACAACACTCCCCCTGGGCAAATGAACCTGGCGGCGATGTCCTCGATAGAGATGTTGATGCCGTAGCTGAACAGATGATGGGCGATGAATCATGTGGTCTCTCCATTATGCAGAGATAGCTCCCCCTTCACACACAAGTCTGCTGCCGCCCTCAAAGATGAAGTAGTGTCTCCGGCTACGACTCCTCACGTCGCCCCTGCACCACCTGGAGTGTGCCAATCCTCATGTGACTGCCAAGGGTCCCAACTCACAGTCTCTCCTCTCTCCGCTCTGTCGCGATCCATCTGTGTACGCCAGAGGAATGGGTGAGCAACACACAGGCGTGGATGAAGTGGCGGAGCTGGCCTCCGAGGCAGGATAGAGCACCTTGAGGCACACGGGTGTACTACCAAAAGAGTAGGACTAGAGCAACGAACCGGATCACCACTCATGGACAAAGGTGACGATGGAACAAATGAGTCGGGTGGATGAAGGTGCGTGATAGCAGCAACAGAAGGAGCAGGCATGACGGAGTCAATAGGAACGATGATGACGGAAACTGAAGGCCCACTCACCTCTCCTGTGATAGTGTCACAATCGAACGTCATACTTGGAGCTGGTACCGGATCCTCCTTGAGTATGGGTGTGCGAGAGCCTGGTAGCGGAAAGCTCGTGTCGATGTTGTTTGTGCTCTCCTGCTTAGACAATCGCTCACGCACTACATCACCTATCGCTGCAGCATCACTACACGCTCCTCCAGGTCAGCGCAATCTGCCTCAGACATGTGGAGGTGGCCCATGTCTGCCTCGCATAGGATCAACTCTGTCTCACTGGATGCTGCACCGGCAGACTGTAGAACTCTCAAGTAAAGCTCCATCTGCATCTCTACTACGGAAGGCGATGGAGCCGGTGTTGCTCCATCCTCTTGTGGGTCAACCAAACTCGCAATGTGCTGAGACGCTAGAACATCGGAGAGAGCTAAAGGTGTCGCATCCACACCACAACTCGTGTGTGTCATACGAGGAGAAAGGAGTGGTCGCGTACCAAGAGAGAAGGAGAAGGAGGAGTCGTTAGAGCCCGAGGAGCACGTGGAAATGTTGTCGATGCAGGTACTGCCACTCTCATGGTCAATGTGATCAGTAGGGTCATCAACAGGTGAACACGAGAGGACAAAACACAGCTCCTGCTGATGAGGTGACTCCATCCGCATGGTCGGATCTGCTCCATTGTCCTCGATTGCCGACATAGTGGACACAGGCTCCGGCTGCAGGGCTCCGGCTTGACAATGCCCGTCAAGGCGACCAGCAAGTGCAGCTGGTGCTCACACACTGTTTCGTCGGGAAGACTACTCACTGTCACCTGCTTGATAATGGAATGAGGACAACCATCTGACTCCGTACTGTGTGTCGCTGCACGGCCGAGTGTACGGGAAGGTGGACGACTCTTCACACAGAAGCTGGTCGTCAGGTAGCGCCGATGACATGGTAGAGCCTGTTGTGTCTGCTGCAGCACATGTCCTAGTGACATCTCTCTGAATTGCTATTCTCAAGAATTCCCCAACCTCTAAATGACTAGCTGACTTACTATGCTCATGCACTACAACCGCTGTCGGGCTAGTGTGAGCCTTGTGCATCAACGCCCCCCGAAGTCCATATGGGGCATCCCGATCCGCACGATAGTCTTGTGCCACTGCCCGGCCGCTAGAGGTCGGAGTCGCGAGTGGCACCGCCCAGGCACACAGAACATGCTCTCCTCCTGATGCAACCTGGTGCTGCAAAACGTCCGGCTCTTGCCCTAGCGTAGGTGTCAACCTCGATGATATGCATGTCCAAAGCACTCCAAACTCCGCTGGACTGGTGTGAGCCTGATGCACACTCTCCCCCAAAAGCTCGGTAGACACATCTCAATCCATACGGTATTCATGTGCCACCGCTGAGCCGCCACCGCTCGAAGCCACGAGTGGCACCGTCCACGGACGCCCTGCTGGCGCTCCTCCTGATGTAGCCTGCTGCTGTAGAACGTGCGGCTCCTGCCCCAGCGTGGATGTCGACCTTGATGAAATGCATGTCTCATGCACTGCAATCTCCACCACACTGGTGTGAGCCAGCTCGACACACTCCCCCAAAAGTCCGGATGACGCATCCCGATCCGTACGGGACTCTAGTGCCACCACTGGGCCGCCACCGGTTGGATCCACAAGTGGCAACGCCCAGGGACGCTGTGCCTGCACTCCTCATGATAGAACCTGCTGCTGCGAAAGATCTGGATCCAGCCCAGACGTGGAAGTCAAGCTCGATGACACGCAAGTCTCCTCCATGAACGCCATGTCGGGATCTGACTCTACGTCATGTTCTATCATTGTATCATCTGATTCTTCCTGAGCTGACGCTCGGGCACCATGGCAAGGTGCAAGGGCGGATCTTGTCACTACGCTCACATCAGGCAATGCGCGGTGACCACACTTCCCTTGACAGGTAGAGCAACGGAAGCCAAGGAGGTGGAAGATGTATTAAGATGAGACGAGCACGGCATGCAGAGTGCTGAAGTTGACGCCACAAGGACACAAAACTGGAATGACTACATGAAGACATGTCATCTTGACCCAGGTGGCATCCTTGACGCAGGTACAAGTGGCAACATGGCACTCGGCGATAGAACAGGGCGCAATAGCAGGGCGCTCTGCAGGCGATGCAGCAAGACGAGCGACAGAGCGCACATGAGACACATGCAACCAAGACACATCATCCCGACCATCACGTACACACGCTTGTACAAGGGCACCGCCACACGCATCATAACGAAACAGGACGGACAGACCACAGGCTGTAGGGCCTCCCGGCTCAGTCAACCCACTCGCACCTCCCTGAGATGAGCGCAGGGTGAGAACCTGGTGTAGCTCGACAATCGTCCTATCCCGGTCAGCGAGCGCCTGGTCGTGAGGGTTGACTTGGGTGGTCACCGTAGCAGCGGGCTGCTCTGGGACGACTGCAGTCGTGGCGGCCGAGCGGATAACACCGGATACATGGGGCAAGCGTACCTCGTGCGCCTGTTGCAGCCTGTGCGTGACCTTTGCCTAGTCTAGTGGCGAGTGCAGTTGGGGTAGCGGTGATCACCACCGCAGTTGAAGCACACAAGTCGGTGGCCCCTAGTGCTCGCGGAGTCGTTGCTGCCACCGCTGCTGTTGCTGTTTCCACCGCTACTGCTGCGGTTGACGCTGCTTGTGCTGGTGCTGCCACTGGCCCCACCGTTGCTGTTGCCACCAAAAGATGGCTTCCGACCCTTTCTCCCCTTAGCTGGTGCCACTGTCGCTGTAGGTGGTGGGGAGGAGGACGCGGCGGCAACTAAAGCTGAAGCGATGCTTCAACGGGCGCGATTCGTTGTGTCCACATCAATGACCTCCAAGAAGTAGAGAGTGGCTTACTATAGCAATGTCTCGTTGCTCCCCATGTCGCGTAGCAGAGACTAGTTGAAGCCGCTAAAGACGCGCGCGTAGTTGGGGTGGATGACGTAGAGGATGGTTTGGAGGGTTGAGCACTCCGTAAGGGAATTGTCTTCTAGCTCCTCATGCAGCTGGATCGTCTTGCGCAAGTAGTCAAGAGCGGACTCCTGGGAGAGTGGCAAAGGGAGTCCAAGTCTGCGAGACGCTGGGACGTTAGGGCCAAGGTGGCGCCATTGAAGAGGGTGACAGCCAATGCCCTCGCCGCGGAAGGGTCAGCTCTCGAGCCAGTCAGCGGGTTGCCAAGGAAGTGGCTGAAGTCCTTGGTGTCGGCTACAGCGGCCTTCATCAGGTCATCTGCGTCTGGGCAGAGTCAGATGCCTGGTAGGGGGTGAAGTAGTGTGCAAGGACCCCCTCTTTCATAGCCCATATGCGGAAGTGCGACTCCCAAGATTTATAGTCATCCCTACTCTGAAAGATGAGTGAGTCCGACTCAAACCACTTGGGTAGCTTGACCGTCAGTAGGGCGACGGCCGAAGCCATTGTCCAGCGAGGCATAGAAGAGGCAACCCCCTTGCATAGAGGAGCCCGCAGAGCCAGCTCCTCAAAGCTCAAAGGGTGGTGAGCTGAGCCAGGGCGAAGATGTGCGATGGAGCCCATGTTCTCGAGGGCGGCATTTGCCTCATGTGCTCTGCGACGTGCCTCCAGGCACAGGAGGCATACACGGAGCAGCTCCTCCTCATTCTCATCCCCAAAGTCGGAGAGGGTCTTAGCTACCTTGTCAGCACGATTGCCGTGGGCGAGGTGGTCCTCGCTCAGGCTTGCTGACTTTCGCTGCTGCTAGGGCAGTAAGCCCCTAATCAGGTCCTGTAGCTCAGCAACCTGCTTCGTCAACGTCTGTCGGCTCTCCGCCTGCACGTTTGCTAGCACGCGCACGTGGCGCGCCAAGGTTGTTGGGCTGGGTGGCTGCTAGTGCTGCTACCGTTGTGACTGCTGCTACTATGGCTTCTGTTGTTGCTGCTGCTGTTGTTGTTCAAACTATTGCTGTAGCCACTGTGGTGACGTTGGCGGCGGCAGGCGTTGGCTGTTGACAGAGCTGTCCTCGGCAGCTGCGTTGATGGCGATGCTTGCAAGGGTTTGCTTGGGCATGACGGCTGGGCGCTGGTGCTAAGTATGGGTCCAGAAGTCAATGTTATCCGAACACAAACCGTTGGTGTTTCTTGAGGATTTGGAACATAAGCAACAAATGATGTTTCAGCCAAAAATGTGGAAGTGTTGGCACTGACGTCATCACCTACAATGATGAAGTTAGCAAGAAGTTTGTCCAAATGAAGTTAAATTTGGAGCGATTATGTGCCAATGGATGTTGAATGCAATGGCTTTGGTTTCGTGCACAAAATCTAGAAAAAGTAGAAAACATCACTGTTTTCTTTTCAGCCCAAAACTCGAAAAAAGTTTCTAGATCTGAGAGCGTTGTTTCATTACTTGGTTGCTATAGGGCATGACATGAGGAGGGAGTAGAAGCGATGGATAGGGTTTTGTAAGAGCTTTCTAATGAGCTTTTACATGCCAAAAGTGGTGGATGAATGGAGTAGTTGCACTCTCTCATGTCTTGGGGGGGTGGTATGTGGGACTTGAGTGAAGCTTCTCGGACCCTTCAAAGACCCCTTCTCAACATCACATGCCTCAACTGCTTCTCTAGAGGGTTGGGTAACCCTTGGCTGCCCCATGGTGGTGGCGTTGTGATGCGGTTGAAAGGGTTTCTTCGTTGCTGCAATCTGCTGCGGCGGGTCACCGTGGGTTGGTGGGTCCTCCTAGGACCGTGGCTTTACATGTGACTCTCAATGCTGCTGCCACTGCTGCGTCTCTACTGCGCAGCTCAGTGAGGGATGCCTCGCCGCCCTCAAACCATGACAGAATGTATGCAAGTAGGTGCTAAGAAGAAGGGCAGAAATAAACTGCAAGGGTCTGACTAGCAGGACGCATCAATACGTCTGGCTACAAACAATGTGCAGAGAGAAAGAGAGAGAGAGAGAGAGAGAGAGAGAGAGAGAGCAACTGAGTCCTCAGTAGACAATACATGGTCTCAAGCCTAGATGCACACACACATGGCACGCACGGACGCTCAATTTCTAGCAGNAGAAATAAACTGCAAGGGTCTGACTAGCAGGACGCATCAATACGTCTGGCTACAAACAATGTGCAGAGAGAAAGAGAGAGAGAGAGAGAGAGAGAGAGAGAGAGCAACTGAGTCCTCAGTAGACAATACATGGTCTCAAGCCTAGATGCACACACACATGGCACGCACGGACGCTCAATTTCTAGCAGGCCGAACAGTGGCGGAAACACAAGTTTGGGCATAACTCCCTGCAGACAATTCAAAACAACGAGCCGTCTGAACCAGAAAGGCCACGTGAACAAGAGCTAGGTCTTGGTAGGCTGCACGCCTATGTGCTGTCCTAACAAGAATCTAGCTAAGAAAGATGTCTTCCGGGCGCCCGTCTTGCCACCAGTCTTCAGCCACTGTAGCCATGTGAGGGATCTCCACGTGAATGGACAGGAGCCGAGGGGTCACCGTAAGTCGTGTACGACACACACAATAGTCATTTCCTCGTGCCAGTCAAGTATGAGGTCCTGCATCTAGTAGTCAAAGTTATTGAATAACATGCATTGGCTGACAGAGAGACTGAACATTGCCACTGAGTTAATGTGTATGAACCGTAAGCACTCACATTGAGAGAGAATCACTTCAGTTTTGATTCCATGTAGTGGGCCCAAACGTGGTCGGGGTTGATCCTGACACCTTGGTCATGGGTGAGGTGTTGTTTTGAGAAAGAGACAATTCTCAATGTCAATTTTTTGGGTTTTTTTTTCTCTTTTTTTTCTTTCTTTCTCCGTTTTGTTGTCCTACACCGCACTACACAAGGTAATCTTCATTTGTCTCAAGCAAGATGACAAGAGACCGAGAGAGTGTTGTGTCGCGCGAGTTTGGGACAAGATTCTCATACTGAAGCACAGTCTCACTTTTTTGTGTGACCCCTGCCTCGTGTACCAAAAAATTTAGAACCAATGGTGCACTGCATGGATATGTCAACGCAAAGAAAGTGGTCAAATACATTGTGAAGGAGAGGCCGTGGAGGGTCAACAAGAACAGCCAATCTTGAACTAGTGTAAATGTTTTTCTGTGCACAAATGAATGAAGTTGCAACGATGTCACAAAGTTGAGTTCATAAAGTATTTCTACGACATCGCTGACAATAGCATAAAATCTTTGTGCTTTTTTCAACATCCACGGAAGCTGGTTACACATGATGTTGTGCACACAGCTTACTGTGACCTCTCGGCTCACATCCATTGCCTTGCAGATTCCTGATATGGTGGAGGGCATAGAAGACTAGGGGAGCAGATGCGAGTCTGGCAGCTGCTGAGCGATTGTAAACAACCACCGGGTCCACGTCCTCCGGCACTCTACCTGGTGGCTACTCTCTCAAGACATTCCAGTTTCATACTTCCTTGTGTGTGAACTGCAGGTGGATTGGTGACCTTGTTTAGTCTTGTGTGTAATCTAGGTGTCAGTTTAGAATGACACAGTTTAGGCCTAAACTCAGTTCATGGAACTGTGAGGCGTGAGGTGGATATGCTCCACCAGTTTTGAGCGAGCGCCGGTGAGCTCCAACTCGCCAGCCGACGGGTGGACTCGATTAGCGAGCTCCACCATGTGGGTTTTTTCCTCCCTCTCGCACATTTCTAACTCTTACGTCCCACACACACGTCCGTTTTGGATACCATTNAGCCAGAGCTTTTTGCGCTGTGCAAGAGAAACACAATACGATCCTGGGCCCGCTGAACAGCAGCTGCGGCGACGGCTGCGTGCAACAGCAGCTGCGGCAGCCATGCAAGAGCAGCAGCCAGAGTGGGGGCTACTCGCTACACCGACTGTGGCGGCTGTGCGGCGCAACACAACAATGGGCAACAGCGGCCAGCAGCATTTGTAGTAGTGGACAACAGCTGTCGTGACAGTAGCACAGCCGCAGTGCCGAGGACAGACGCATCATCAGTTGTGCGGAGTATTTGCTGCAGCGGCTGCATTGTGCGGCGGCAACAAGCAGCTGCACTCGGCGGCTATGACAGCGGGCACAGACGCATCGACAGCTGCGCAGTTGTAGCAAGTGCAAAAGCTCAGTGGAGTAGTAGTTACAGCATGGGTGGCGTGCAGCAGCAAGCAGTAGTGGCTGCTAGTGGCTGTGGTATTGCACCGCACCCGTCGCAACAGCAGTTGCAGTGCCGGCTCCTTATCCACCACTATCGTGTTGACAGCAGCAGCACTGGGCAACAGCTACCGTGGGGCAGCGGTAGCAGGCTACAGCAGCAGCCAGCCACAATGGTGGGAGCTACTGCCTAGTGACAGCAGCATTTGGTCCTGGGAGGAGCCACCACAGCAACGATAGCAATAACAGCACCAGCAAAAGTAGCAACAACATCAAGAGCGGGAGTAGCAACGACGCTCTACCGTCAAAATCGGTCAGGCATTCCCCCCCCCCCTTGCTGGTTGGTTCCCCTCTAAACCTGGGTTGGGAGGGGGTGGTTCAGGTACCCACGTTAGACTGGCACGACCTCTACCAGATTTCTCACACTCACTGGGGCATGAGAAACGTTGCTATTTTTTTTTTGGCAGAGTGGGGAGGTCCATTGACGGTTTTCGAGGCTGAAAAAGGCCTTCATTTTGATCCCATGCCCACTAGGGCGGGGAAAATGCTGCCGAGTTTTATTTCGGCAGTGGCCTGAACCCAACAGCAATGTCAATAGCAGTAGTACACTCTTACCACCTACATGTCGCCATGGCTAAATACACACCCGCCAGAGTTGGCAGCACCAGCTCCACTATGGATGCTGGCAGTGCCAAAACCGGCGTGCTAGGTAGCACACTAGGCACGACGCGGGGAAAATCCCCCTCTAGCCCAGGCTTGCTAGCACGTGGCCTACGTGAGCTGCATGAGAAACAAGCTCAGTAGGCTGAACAATCAGCCAAGGAGATGGCTGATCTGTTCAAGATTTTTTGAAATGCGGTTCAACCACAGCAATAGCAACAACAGCGGAAATAACAGGAGCGTCAACAGAAGCTCCTCCGTGATGTTGTGCGCAAAGGGGATGAATGTCGAGAACGTGGTTGCAGCTGACGTCGATGCGGCCTTAGGAGCATTTTATGCTAAGCCGTCAGAAAACATTCCTGAGTCAGATTGAGACGGTAGTGACGAGGAAGGCATGCTACGCCTGTGCCTTGTACAGCTTGAGAAATGGCATCGGACTCGCTTGGCGTGCAAGGCTGCACCGAGCGGCGACGCAGGCCCGAGCGACGCGCTCAGGGCAATGACAGATCCAGCCTCCTTAGAGGACCACATGCATTGCCTGAGCATGGGATTGAGGGAAGATCCTCTGTCCCCGTTGCTCCCCGAGCAAGCTGTCCCGACAACTCTGCCAACGGCTAAGCCACCCAAGTGGTTTGAGACTGACCCTCCCGCCTACCGAAAGGAGGTTAGCTACACAACTTTGGAGCCGCAGTTTGCATGTGGGAAGTCAATGAGGGAGTGTTCTTGTACTACACCAATCCGTACCAGACTACAGACTCCCAGCAGACAACAACCGTCGCTCGTGCCGCCTATGGTCTCCTCAAGGCCGCCCTAGAGGGGTACACCCTTGACTTCGAGCCCTTGCTTTGTGATCCCCGCACCGCCAAGGGGGCCAACCCGCGCGGTGCCTGAAAACTGGCGACTACACGTTTCGAAGGCGCGACCATGGAAACCACATCACAACACATCTCAGACTTCAACACGCGAGGGTGTGCATGAGACTCGGGTGGACTACTGGCGGCGAGCGATGCGGCTATGCAGGGCCCTTGGGACTACCGGGCCCGGGCAATTCATGGCGTTGAACACTATCCAGATTGGTGTTGGATGCGAGTACGCAAAAGCCTTGAACAACTTCAGCCTACACAGTCTTGAGGAGATGGCTAACAAAGGCCAGCTACTTTTGTGGGCCACTGAGCATTTCCTCCAGGTGGTAGGAGTTGGGGTAGCAAAGGACGCCCGTCATGGTACAGCAGCCGCAACCGTCGTAGCAGGTCCGGCAGCACGCACCCTTTCCACCATCTCACGTTAGTTGTTGCAGTCAGCAATGGCTAAAGTTGTGCCAGTTGGAGCAGCAACGGGCACAACTGCATTTTCTCAGGAGAAAAGGGGAAGGAACAACATGCAAGGTGGCAGGGACGACAAGGGCCAAGAGACTCCAAAGCCAACTTAGGGGTGATAGTGGGAGTGTTAGAATTACTTGAGAGCACATCGATACACAGAGTGCAAGCTCCCCAAGAACTAGACAATGATTGCGCAAGGGCTACTGAAGGCGTTCGAACAGCATGAGAGCGTCTCTGTACATTCCACGAGGGCAACCGACTCGCCACCCAATTCAGCTCCGGATGCAGCCAAAGGTGATGCTAGCGACCTGTCACCTTTGGAGTAGTAGCTTGCAGTGTAGGCTTGAAACATCGCCCAGCTATGCCAACTTCTCCGACTCACCACTCAGGGAGGTGCGGGTACATTGATTGAGCAGAGGGTTCCCACTGTCGGGTCTGTCGGGTCTGTCGGGTCTGTGTCTTACAGTCGGGATGGCGGCGGCGGAGAATAGTGTGCTATTGAGTCTGTGGAGTCGTTCGTCGCTCCTGATTATGCTGGTTTGTCTGTTGCCTTTGTCGTTATCTGCACAGGGCACGTCGACTTGTCATGGCTTGGTGAGTTGAAAGCATGCGTCGCCTTTGCAACGCCGCATACATCAGCTGAGGAACCCTTGTCCACTTCTTAAACTGTGGACAAATATTTTGTCACCTCGCCAATGCGTGAGATGGATGCCACCTAGATCCTAGATTCAGGTGCCACCCATCATATGACATGTCGTGGGCGTGACTTTATTGTGCTTGGTCCTGTTGGCTCCGTGCATTTTGTGAGGTACCTGTCCATGGTGAGGGTGTGGTGCAGTTCCATGGGCCGTCAGTGCCGTTTTTCATCTTGAACATGCTATATGTGCCTCATCTAGAACTCAGCCTAGCTTCTGGATGTGCCTACACGTGGATGGGTCTTAGCGTCACATTCACTCGTGAGGATGCCACCATCTCTGTTTGTGCTACCGCTGAGGTAGTGCTTCGTGACAAAGCAGATTGAGACTTATACCATGTCTCTACATGCGCCACGTCGACCCACACCCTTGAATCCCTTGCTGCACGAGTGTTTGTAACAAGAACACTGTCTTAAGAGAACCAGCGCCTTTTGCACCGACGCTTGTGCCATGTCCACTGGATGCTGTCAATCACATGATTTGCACAAAACCCGTGCTCAGTCTCAACACGGCGTCCTTTGAGGCACCACCTACAACCGATTGTCCACAGTGCTCTCAAGGTAGGATGCACCATGCCACGTACCCTCCGTTCAACTCCTGGGCTCTAAAACCCCTCGAGTTGGTCCACCGTGACCTGTGCGGACCCTCATGGAGTTCGAGGATGACAGAGGGCAATATGTCTTGACGATCACGGACGACTTCACTTGCACGCGGTGGATCTTCAGTCTACGCCTGAAAAGTGATGCTGCACTCACTATGGGTACGTTGCTCGTCATGGCCGAATGCCAGTCTGGCCATACCCTCCAGAACTTGTGCTCTGATCAGGGTGGTGAGATCATGGGGGACCTGGACCGATACTTTGCCAAATCAAGGGTGTTTCAAAACCTCTCCATCCCCGCCATGCCCCAGTAGAATGGCGTATATGAGAGCTGGAACCGCACCATGGAGGATGCAATTCGGTTTATGCGGGTGGAGACTAGTATGCTAGAAGCATTCCTTTTCAAGGGTATGGTCTACATGACATGTGTCTGGAATTAGATCCCTCACGGTCCCCTCCCAAACAAACATACCCCGTACCAACTGTGGTACGGGCATCGTGCCGATCTCCGGCTTGCACGTGTTTGAGGATCTCTTGTCCGTGTATGGTCTACACCAGAAAAGCAGGGGTCCGAGTTCTCCCATCGCAATCGCGTCTGTGCATTTGTGGGCGCAACTTCTCGCTCCAAGGCCTGGCGTTTCTTGGATCCCAGACGGTGACGCATTGTCGATTCTCAAGAGGTGCTATTTTTTTAGCGTCTCTCCTTTTGTGACATGCCCGCCGGTGGGACCCCGTAGTCGCATTTCCCTGTGTGTTGTGTGGTCCTTGGCGCAGGGGGAGGAGGGTGTGCTGGTTGATGCTGCTGTCCTGGTCACCCTTGGCGCTACTGGTCCATCCCACCCGCCAGTTGGCTCCCCAGCTTCCTTGCTTGCGATGTCCATACGACCTGTTTTGCCTACGCCACCTCTTCTGCTTACGTCACCTGTGTCGTCAGCCACTCCTCTTCTTCCTGACGCCTGTGTCACCTACTAAGTCCATAGCGTTGCCCGCGTCATCCACACCTGCATCTCCAGGAAAGGCCCCTAGGTCGTCTGTGTCGTCACCACTCGAGGTGTGAGCGCAACCAGTTGAGTTGGCTGTGTCTTCACCCTCCTCTGTCTCCCCAGTTGAGAAACATGCACCATGTGAAACGTTGCCAGTCGTGTCGATGCCTGATGCACGTCCACCACCTATTCCAGCTGCATCTTCTCAAATGAGGTAAGGGTGGGCACCTTCGTCCACGTCCTACCTATAGTGTGCGCACTGGGAACCCGGGCACGAGGGCTCTAGGCCTCGACATGCAAGGGCTCACTGAGGTCCACCCAGGGTGCGATAGAGGCCTCGCGCTCCTTGCTCATGAGGGATGACTGTCAGTCGACTCTGTAGAATCCACCATCACTGTTGGTCCTCCGTCTGTGGTCTTTACCATGGCCACACGCTGTGGAGCCTCTGCGGCCCCAGATCCCAGTGTGGTGGGAGTGACTCCATACCCTAGCACACTGCGTCAGGCCTTGGCCGGGCCTGATGTGGCACTCCGGCACGTAGCATATAAGGCTAAGCTAAAGGCCATAAGTGAACATGGGGTATATGATCTTGTAGATCTGCCGCATGGATGGAAGGCGGTCTAGGCCAAGTGGGTCCTGCTGAAGAAGTTAAAGCCGAAGAACTTGGACGGCCGCTACAAAGCATGACTGACTGCTAAGGGATTCTATCAGGTGGAACGGACTGACTGTACTGAGACCTTTACCCCAGTCGGACGTAAGACCACGATGTTAGGCCTGCTGTCCCAGGTGGCCCAGAACTACTGGGAACTCTACCAGAAGGATATGAACAATGCATTTTTGCATGAGAAGCTGGAAAAAGAGATCTACATGGCTCAACCCCCAGGGTTTTAGGATGAGAGTGGCTGTGTGTGGCAGCTACGGAAGGCTCTGCACAACCTGAAACAGTCACCTTAATGCTGGAACAAGGAGATCACCAGCGTAATCCTTCGAGCCGATTACGTCCAGAGTGCGTCAGTCCCATCACTTTCCTCTCACAGGCGCTTGCTCCCTTCTCAGCCATCCTAGTCTATGTCGACGATCTTCTGATCGTTTTGCCGGACCTCAAGGTCGTCGAAGCAGCCAAGAGTGTGCTGTAGTTGACATACAAAATGACATTCGTGGAAGAGGCGGCAGTCTTTCTAGGCATGTAGATTGTGTATGATTGAGCTCGTTGGACGCTCCTGGTCCATCAAGGAAGGTACGCTCTCACTCTGGGAGAGCATTTCGCAGAGCTGCTTAGTGGTGTGCGCGCAATGTCGACCCTGATCACCCCTAACAGCCAGGACACTGTGAAGGTCGATGGTCTAGAAGAGCTGGAGGAGCTAGTTGACCTGATCCTATACTTGCAAGTCATTGGCTTGCTGATGTACCTACCCACGATGACACGGCTGGACATCGCCTTCTCGGTCAACCTGCTAGTGCAGTTTTCAGAGGCACTACACAGACGGGTTCTTGAAGCTGTTGTCTGGTGCATGCGGTACGTTGTGTCCACCGCTTGCATCGGCCTTCACTACTGAGGACAGGCCTCTGTGGTCCTAGATGGATACACAGACATTCACTGGGCATGGAGCCTGGAAGCCAAGAGTTGCACTGTCTTCATCTTCCTCATTATAGGAACTGTCGTCTCTTGGTACAATGGCAAGAAGGGCTGCATTGAGCGCAATATCAAAATGCCAAAATATGTAGCTCTGGGTGCTGGCGCGACCGAGAGTATGTGGTTAGAATATCTGTTTCGCAAGTTACGCCAGTCCATGTCCCCTGCTGTACTTTGGTGTGACAATAAGAGCTCAAAGGCCATCACTGAGAACTTCGGTGTGTTTCGTGCACGTACCAAAAAAATCAATGTTGAGTACCACTACGTTCAAGATCTGGTGGATCGAGGTGAGATTCATGTCATGTGGGTCGGCACCAACTCACAGCGGGCCGGTATTGTGACAAAGGCCATCAGCCGCACAAATTTTCTTGCGGTTGTACATTCTGTGGGATTTCACCTTGCCTCTATTGTGGATTGACCTCTGCTTTTGAGCTGTGTCTGATGTCATTTGTCATTGCTTTGCTTGTGCCGTTGCTTGCATCGGTTATGTTACACCCGTGGTCTCGTTCGCCCTGCCGCTGCTGAGCGGTTGTAAACAGCCACCGGATACACGCCCTCCGGCACTCCACGTGCTGGCTGATCTCATGGAGTGCTTTTACCAAATCTCAAGACAGTCCGGTTTCATACTTTCTTGTGTGTGAACTGCAGGTGGATTGGTGACCTAGTTTAGTCCCGTGTGTAAACTAGATGTTAGTTTAGACTGACACAGTTTAGGCCTAAACTCAGTTCATGGACTTGTAAGGCGTGAGGTGGATATGCTCCACCAATTTCGAGCGAGCGCCGGCGAGCTCCAACTTGCCGGCCGAGATCTGGACTCGTCTTGCAAGCTCTACCACGTAGGTCTCTTCCTCCCTCCCGCACATTTCTGACTCTTGCGTCCCACACACACATCTGTTTTGGACACCGTCAGTTTTGTCCTGACCACAGTGTGGAGCTACACACAGCAACGCGAAGGAAGAAGGGGCAGGGCGTCTCTGTTTGCACGTGCCCAACACCATGCTAGTACTGGACATTTTTTGTGTCCAAGGGNCTCCACCAATTTCGAGCGAGCGCCGGCGAGCTCCAACTTGCCGGCCGAGATCTGGACTCGTCTTGCAAGCTCTACCACGTAGGTCTCTTCCTCCCTCCCGCACATTTCTGACTCTTGTGTCCCACACACACATCCGTTTTGGACACCGTCAGTTTTGTCCTGACCACAGTGTGGAGCTACACACAGCAACGCGAAGGAAGAAGGGGCAGGGCGTCTCTGTTTGCACGTGCCCAACACCATGCTAGTACTGGACATTTTTTGTGTCCAAGGGTCAAGGCCTGAAGTCCTCAGTTGTGGTGGCAGAGGAGGGACATGATATCATTAGAACATAGGATTTTACTCCTAAACTAGATAATTTTCTTATAATTCAATGCAAACTATAACTTTTTCTTCAAAAGCTGCTTAAAGTCAGAGTGAAGTCACTGCAAAGTTTTTTTGCGGCCACTTCACTTCTGGTAGCTTGCTTTGTCGTTTCGCTCCCCACTTGCAAAGTGGAAGATGCAAGATTTTCTCTAAAGAGAGCAAGAACAAGACCAGATTGAGACCGGAAAAACACAAAGTGATAGGAGACCCATACATTCTCGTCCTCTATGCCTAGGACAAGACATCTCGTACCAAAGTGAAATTAAAAAGATTTCGAGGTACGAGCTTGATCATAATTCAATAGCCATAGGTGTGCTTATGATAACCTTGCATGCCACCACAAAGGGAGCTATGAGCTTGCTTGAGATGGAGCACATCGAATCTGCACATCGGCCTTGAATTGAACAAGAAGTAGTTTACTAAGTAATTACAACTAGTGTTCAGGGCAAAGAACAAAGCAAGGGCGGTGTAGATGGAAACGTTTGGGACGAGGGCGAGAAAAGATACACATTGAGTGTGAGATGACACGGCTTGAGGGATATAGCCTCATCTCAAGTTTCCATTTTGCGGACTCATCTCAAACTACCATGGGGAGAGAGGATCGACAACAAGTCTGAGATGACACGGTTTTTCGCGGAATGGAATTCTGCACTATTGAGCAAGTAACACACAAACAGTGTGCATCGCTTTTAGATGGGGAGAAGGGAGCGAGTGAGCAGTGAGCTCGATTGTGCTCACCATCCTCACTAGTGCCAGAGGACCGAACAACCCATCAAACAAGAAAATGATGCAAGACGGGCTGTTGGGCACAATCCCGGCGCACTCAACCTAGGGGTCACCACTCGGCTACCTTGACTTCAAAAGAATGGCATCAACATTGTCGTTCAATAAGCACAACTGCTCATGCACATAAGAGAATTCTATTGTGAAGATGTGGCAGGCATAAAAGGATGGGCACACGCAATCGCTGCAACATTCGACAAAACCAAACATGCTCATTAACAGCATTCATGCTTTGATTGTCACAACATGAAGTGATGCAATTGATGGGCACACGCAATCGCTGCAACATTCGACACAACCAAACATTCTCGCATGTGCCTATACCAAGTTAAATGTTCTATTCTTTGAAAAACAATCTATCTTAAACTTAAGTTAGTGAATACATTTACAACAAGTCAAAAATACAAAAAAACTGTGAGAGTTAGAGTACTCTGCTGCCCTGGAGACGTGCGCTATGCTAAAAGGCCTACCACTCTTCCACAAACCATGTGTCCCCCTAACGAGGAAGACATAATGCAGTTGCGAGCATCTCCATCACAAGCCCAATTACATTCTGTACAGCCATCGACAATAGGACGATGTGCACATTAGCAAAGACCAACCCAAGTCTTAAAAAGAGCAATTTGACAGCAGAGAGTGCAACCCCTGTGTCTAAGGCTTCCCGTCATTGTGAGCATTGAGCCAGGACGTTCACAATGAAGGCCACATCGGCCCTCGTAGTGGTCGCTAGGTACATGAGGGACCCGAAGACTCACAAATAGTATGTATGTCCCCAACTTTGACACATCAAGCATTTTCAACAGGTGTTATCCACCTAGGGTCATCAGCGTTGACACATGGAGCGTTGTCTTAGGCCATTGAGGGTCTTCCACAACCACCAAATTTTATCAATGCCATCGGAGAACCTTGTGGGTTGGACCATGTAGGTTTCCTCATCCAGTCACATGTGCAAGAATGTGTTGTTTGCATCCATCTAATCTAGTTTCCATTTGTGGTACACCACGAAGTTCACAAGCGAAAGAGCGGTAGTATGGCGGCTGACATTGGAAATGTCTTGTCAAAACCGGCAATTGGGACCTACAGAACACTTCTTGCAGTAAGTCGTGCTTTGTACTTGCAAAGAACGCCGTTTGGTTTGAACTTCTAATGGTAGACCTAGCGGGCATTGCTGACCATGCGCCCCAATGACAGACCGATAGGCTCGTATACGAAATGGTCATCGAGGGCCCTCAACTCGTCTCTTATTGCAGGTTTCCACTACAGTGTGTTTGAGGATGTGGATGCTTTCCAGTATGTGGTGGGTTCAGATGGTTGGGGTGTTGTATCAACAATGGCATGCCACTTAACAACATTGTCAAGCACAGCAACCTCCAAGGCACGCTCATGCTCATTTGTAATCACATTCTTGTTGAGAGCCTTGTTGGAATGGACTTCCCTTGTGGTCAGGCCAAGTGCATTCATACCCGTCCGTGTGTCTGGGAACTCTTCAGCCTGAGACCAGGCCTTTCCAGCCGAGGAAGTAGAGGAACTGGTTACATGGTGTGTGGGAAGTGCCCAAGGATACCCACATGAAAGAAGGGGGTAAAGTGTGCAAGACAGGTGGGGTCGGAGGGCAAGTCCGGAGAGGTTGGCGTGGAAAGAGGTTGTCAGGCAACATGAGGGGTGTTGATTTGTCTAGACACAACAGGGACAATTAGGCTGGAAGGATCCAAAGACGAAGTGTGAGACAGAGACACCGATGGTAAAGGGGTGGAGGACCAATCCGTGAACCGTGTCCACACAGACTGAGTAGGCATTGTAGAAGATGTGAGAAAAGGGTCATACGATCAGGCAAGCACAAGGGTGAGGGCTACTGAGGATCAGCCTCGGTATCAACAAGACCAACTTCCTCCCGCAACAAAGAGAGCAGAAAAATGGAGGCAATAGAAAAGAGGAGACAAATGTCACGAAGAAATAAGGAATCAAACGACAAGGCCTCATTTGACTCAATGACGCGCTAACGTTAGGTGTCAACGCGTCAAAAGCACTAGGCCTTTTAATGAGCAAGAATTTGAAGGAAATAGTGTACACGCTTACAAGGAGAGAGCTTTCCATCACGTAAGTCATCAACGAATTAGACAGACGCGATGTTGTCCCATAATCGAGCAAGCAGGAGATCAACATGATGCCCTTGCTAGTGTTAGAAAGGCATGATCGTGCCAAGAAGTGTGCCATGAGGAATTTTCTTGTGTGTGTCAAAACTACATAGTGACCTCTAGCCTCGTTGCACATTCATCATATCCACACAGGTGATTGACCTGTGAGGCTGAGAGCCCCTTGAAGTGTTGGTGCTCTTCTTTGCCTGCCATAGGTGCATAACACATGTCTCTTACACACAAGGGTGTTTGTGCACCTTTAGAAAAAATGTTGGTGAAAGTACTTGGTGTTCAGATTTATTGGGTGTCCACCTTCGGGACAGTAAAGCCCATGAGTGCTAATGGGATGAGCAAGTGTGTGTGTGTGAACCAGGCACAGTGTGCTAGCCTCAATAGGATCGAGTAGGCACCAACCGGCGGCAACGGTGACCAAGGGGAGGCCGGTGCACACCTTTCTGGGTTTGCAAAAGCGTGGGACTGTCTTGGGGGAGCACGAGAACACGTGTGGCAAAGTGGTAGTAAACTGTACTTGTTATTCAAGTGTTAACATACAAGATTATCTGTACATGGTGACACATCCTAGGTGATCCAGGGTTGCCGAGCAGTGCGTGGCTCTGTGCAGGCTGGAGATGAGCATTATTGCTTAAGCATCACGTAACTCATCTTTCCATCTTTCCAACATACAAAGAATCGCATCATTCCATGGAAGAACGGCCAAGATATGGCCATTTCTGTGCACCACGGCAATTTGCCGCTAGCAGCACCACTAGTGGTGGTGACGCCCGCCCGAAGTGTCATTTCTGGTAACAACACATCAAGGCGCCATTCCAAAGTGCCCTTGGTCCTCAATGATCCTTGACTCATTGAATATCTAGGCCCCAAGTCACACTTTGGACTTGTTGGGTCTTCCGATGGTCGAGCCTTGGTCCTTAGGGATGAATTCGCCTCACCTCTTTTCTCCTCGGCCGGTCCAACCTTGGTCGGGCATAAATTCCTCAATTCTTGATGGATCGACCCCGTTCTTGGGTCAATCTTGTATGGTTTTTCTTCTAGATTCCAAATCCACATTCAAGTTATGCATTCAAGGAATCCTGAAGCCGTAATCAGCGCCATTGGCACTGTCCCGCTGACACTACCATCTTGCTTTAGGGGCGAGCCGTCCCGATTTGCTCTAAGTACTTCCGGAGGATGGCATTCTCCCCACCAATGTTGAAGTTGCAGGCAGACTCCCATGAGTTGTGGGTCACTTCATAGCACTTCCACTTGACGAGGTACTCCCATCCAAGGCCACAGTGACGGTTGTCAAGGATGTCCTCTACCTCAAACTCTTGCTCGCCCTCGATGACTACCAGATGAGGAGGCTCAGATTTGCAGCCCGAAAAATGCTCTGCTGGATTGTGGAAGAGCTTGAGCTTGGAGATGTGGATGAGAACACGTTGTGGATTTGCATGGAAGGCAGAAGAGCCAACCAAGACACCACGGGTTTCCACATTTCGAGGACCTCGAACGGACCAAGCCACATGGGTTTCAACTTGTCCGATCGAACCCTGAGTAGCTTGACATGCGCGCTCTTGAGAAGCACACGGTCATCGACTCTTAGCTTTGCATGGATGCGTCGGGAGTCAGCCGCACTTCCTGCTGCTCTTGCGCCTTTGCCGATGCATGCCATGTTGCTGTCCAAATCTGCTTGAAGCCACTTATAGTAGACTCCACCGTGGGCAGCTTGCTTGCGACGTGCAAACTGAGGGGCATAGCAGGCAACGTCCCGTTCACCACCTCAAATGGCACCTTGCCGGTGGAGGTGGACGTGGCCTATTTGTACGCCTGCTCGGTGACCGGCAACTGCTGGTCCTACGCCGTCTTCTCCTGATCACCAACGTGTGCGGAGGAGCTGCTCCTGCATCTAGTTTGTCCGCTACGTCTGTCCGTCAGTTTGGGGAGGAAAAATGGTGGATGGCTACACCCTACTCATGTACCGCTCCATGAGTTCTTGCCAGAACTTACTCGTGAAGCGTAGGTCGCGGTCACTCACAATGGACCGCGACATACCATGGAGACGCACCATATGCTCGAGGAACAGCGGAGCTGTGCCTTCCGTGCTCATCATATCACGCATCAAGATGAAGTGTGACATCTTGCTGAAGCTATCCACCACCGCCAACACCGCATAGTGACCTGCCGTTGTCTCCGGCAAGCCCGTGATGAAGTCCATGGAGATGTCTTGCCACGACTGCTCGGGGATGGGCAAGGGATGGAGGAGAAGCAAGGTCCTTGTCCTCCGTGCCTTTTGGCGTTGACATACGTCACAACGCCGAAACAATTCAGCCACCTCCAACGACATGGTGGGCCACCAGAAAAAGCGAGCCACCGTCTTCAAGGTCTTGTCGGTGGTGAAGTGCCCGCTTGGGCCACTGTCATGGAACTCCTAAAAAATCAGCTGCCAAAGGGCCGGCACCAGAGGAACAACCGCGTGCTGCGTGCCACGCCGTCGCCAATACGGCATCTCAAAGAAAAATCTCCGAGCATCATACTCCCCATGCACCTCGTATCCCTTTGTGAAGAGCTTTACAAGCAAAGCATCCTTGTGGATGGTGAGACGCCACCCGCATCATCAAGTCGGATCGCCGTGAGAGTGCGTCGGCTGGGTTGATGTAACCCAGAAGGTACACGATCTCATAGTCAAAGTACGACTTGAGGCAATCCATCCACCGTGCTTGCCGTCGGCTCAGGTTTGGCTGCGTCTTGAAGTACTTCAACATGTGGTGGTCGGTGTAGACCATAGATTTCCGCGCCTTGAGGTAGCACTGCCAACTCTTGAAGGCTGCGACCATGACAAGCTTCTCCAAGTCATGGATGGAGTAGTTCAGCTCAGCTCAGCACAACTTGCACGAGTAGTAGGCAACCGGCTGTGACCCGTTGCCAAAGTCCTGCAAAAGGATCCCACCAATGGCCAGGTCCGATGCATCCGTCGCCATTTCAAAATCATGGCCGCTATCGGCCAAGTGCAAGGCCAGCGCAAAGGTCAGAGCCTTTGTGAGAGTCTCAAGGGCTTCTTGTTTGCTAACTCCCCAACTCCACTCACGATCCTTGCAAGTGAGGTTGGAGAGTGGCACTGAAACTCCCACATAGCCAAGGATGAACCTGCGGTAGTAGTTGCAAAAACCAAGGAACAATTGCACATCATGCACGTTACGCAACTTTGGCCACTCTTGTACACTTGACACCTTGCACAAGTTCATGGAAACTTGTCTATCGCCAATTATGTACCCGAGTAATTCATCTTTAAACACCACGGACTCACACTCAGAGAGCTTTGCATATTTTTTCTCCTTCCTCAAAATCTCAAAGACCTTCTTCACATACTCCTCATGCTCCTCCGCCATCCTGCTATACACCAAGATGTCATCACCACGAAGTCATCCAAGTATGGCTTGAAGGTGGCCGGCACATTGGTCAACCCAAAAGGCATCACAAGGAACTCGTACTGACCATAGCGGGTGTGGAAGGCTGTCTTTTCCACATCATTTTCTACGATGCGGATCTTGTGGTAGCCAGAACGGAGGTCAATCTTTGTGAAGAATCAAGCCGCATAGAGCTGGTTAAAGAGATTCTCGGCTCGTGGAAGAGGGTACTGGTTCTTGATGGTCAACTCGTTCAACACCCGGTAGTCCACACACATGTGCATCTCCCTCGTCTGTTTATGCACAAACAGGACAGGTGCAACATAAGGAGATCAGGACAGGCGGATGAAGCATTGCTCCATCATCTCGGTCAGTTTCTTCTTGAGCTCCTGTAGCTACGTGTTGCTCATGTAGTACGTTGCATAAACAGGTGGGCACACTCCAAGTTTGAGGTCGATGCGATGGTCCACGTCCCGCTTCAATTGCAGACCCGCTGGGAGGGTGTCTAGGAACACGTCCTCAAACTCTGTGCACACCTTTCAAGACCCCTAGGGCACCATGGAAAACTTGCCTTGGGTCCCCGGATGCTCATGAGTCGCCCCATGCACCACAATAGGCACCACATCCTGTGGTTCGGTGAAATCGTCCTCCACGTCTTGCATGAATGCGAGAAAGATCTGCTCTTTTTTTTGAATTGTAGGCTTGATCTGCACTAAGTTCAGCATGAATGGGGTTGATTCCTCCTTGCGAGGCATTCACTGTTGCGTCTCTTTCTCCCCGTAAGTCTCCTCCTCCGCGACCTCTTCCTTGGACCACATAAGTAGGGGATACTCCTTGTCTCTGAGCTTGACTGAGACGGTGCGCTCCTCCTAATTGACGACGGGATTGAACTTGTGGAGGAAGTCACAACCGAGGATCACATCGCAATCCTTCTTCGGGCACAACCGGTATACGGTTGTTATGCAAAGCTTCCCCACGAGAATGGAGAGGGGACAGGCTAGGTACCCCACTTCAATTGTGCCGTCCACTTGGTTAGTTATCCGCTTCTTACTCGTGAGCGCAAGGCCCCACTTTCAAGCATACTCCATGCTCACAAAACTGTGGCTCACGCCACAGTACAGTAGACTCCCCACCTTCTCACCTCCCCTCCTCACCTTTCTCTGTTTCCTTTGTTGCTTACTTCCCCTTCCATTGCTGCTTACCCTTGCCATCACCCTTCTTTGGATGCCAACAGTCACGCGCAATGTGGCCAGGCTTGCCACAGTTGTAAAACTTGCCCTACTATGACGCTCCAATCCCCATGGGCGTGTCGTCGCTCTTGGCCCGCTTGCCGTAACCACCACCAGAAGAGTTGTGGCTGTTAGCTTGAGCCTGGTGCACGCGTGAGTCGTACCGCTCTACTGCTACAATCATCCTTGATAGGTCTTCACTGAGGTCATGCATCACCGTCACAGCGCGGGCATCATCCTTGAGGCCATTGCTGTAGTGGAAGCACAGTTCATGAGAGTCAAAGCCACAATTGGCAATGATCACATAAAGCCTGCAAGTGTAGTCGGCAACATTGCCAGTTTTGCGAAGCTGATGCAGCTTGGCACGCGCGTTGTTCTTTACATAACCCATAGTGAAGTGCTTGATGAATGACTCCGTGAAATCCATCCACGAACTTGGTCATGTGAGGGTAGGGTTGGCACTATTGCAGGTTGGAGCCAATAGGGTTGAGAGTCTGGTCGTGACCGCAATGCCGGTGACCATTGCTGCTCCACTGTCGTGTAGACCGCATCACATTGACCCACCAATCCAGCGATGCCCCTCTCAATAGGGTCATGGCATAATCGCGGCGTGCCTCATACCTTGAGGCATCCACGCCAATGGCGGTGAAGTATAGCTCTAGTCCAAGTATCCAAGCGTATGGAGCTAGCCCATCCTTCCTTGATGGGTCAAACGGCTCCGGCTTGGGCAGGCTCGGGACGCCCACCATAGGTCTGTTTGCGGTGGCAATTGCCACTGGTGTTGTCACGGGACGCGTTTTGCTTCTCCAACAGGTCCATCTTGGCTTGCATGTCAGCAAGCAACTTTAGCAATGTTGTGGCTGCTATTTCTTTGCCTTGTGCGTCAAATGCTGCGGGCATGGGGAACGTGCCGGATGAAGTCATCTCTGCGTCCGGTACAACTTCTTACTCAACGGTCCTCCGGTTACCGCCTTGTCACCGGAGTACGTGGTTGGCCTTGGGCACAAATCCATCAAAGATACTCTACGTGTGCAGGTCTATACTGACCAAGAGAGGTTGCCACGTAGAAGATTGTACCCCTGAGCCAAGGGTGGCTCTGATACCAAGTGTGAATTGAATGCGGTGTGCTAGCCTCAACCGTGTTGGTAAAGGAGCCATTCGGCTTAGCTTCAGGTCCACAAGAGCAAGTTCCAGGAAAGTACCAGATGCCTACTCCGATTGTCAATCCAACATCACCGTTGGAAAGATCAGGTGGCAATTCATCTATGGTCCAAGTTTCAGGCCGATCCAACGGTCGGATTGAGACATGTGAATTTTTTAAGTTTCCAGGGTCATGGACCGCCGATGTCTGGGTGACCATAGGCGATGGCTCCATGCCTTAACTTGAGAAAAGAAAAAGGCAAGCGGTCCAGCAACAGCAGCAGTCTGGGCAGCAGAGAGGCAAGAAGAAAGGCAAGTGCTAGTATTGCCAGAAAGAGGGGCACTACAAGAAAGAGTGCTTCAAGTTCAAAAGGGACCAGAAGGAGCAGCAGCAGCAACAGCAGCAAAAGCAACAATCTCCACAGCAGCAGGAGGAGCAGTCACAACAGCGTCAGCAGCAGCAACAGCAACAGCAGCAGAACCAAACCGGCGTGCGCCATTTTGGCAATATGAATGTGGCCAAGGAGGTGCGCAACCGCCTCTTCATGGCAAAATCTGGTATGTCGCAGGTGGAGAAGGCGGATCTCGCATGGTACAAGGACTCAGGGTGTACCAAGAGCCTGAAGTACCACAAGGAGTGGTTTACGCAACTGCTCTCCATTCCCCCCCGTCCGATTGCTTTGGGTGATGATCGAGTGGTGTATGCTGAGGGGATTGGGATTGTGGAGATCTGGTCGGAGACCCCGCGTGGCATTGAAGTGGGAGTGTTCCATGGCGTGTTGTATGTACCTGATGTTGTGTTCAACCTTCTCTCAGTATCCTCTCTCACCAACACAGGACTGCGAGTCGTCTTTGACGAGGACTATGGCTACATCCTCGACAAGGAAACGGGAGAGGAGTGGGCCAGGTCGGTGAAGGAAGGCGACATGAACCGCCTGTTGGGAGCGACCGAGATCGCGCGTGAGTAGAGTCTTGCAACTGTGGTGCAGACGAAAGATGGCGAAATCTTGCATGCGCGCTACGGCCTCATCGGGATGCGCGCCTTGTAGCAACTTCAAACAAAGCAGATGGTGCGTGACTTGCCCACCATCTCTAACTTTGAGCAGCAGTTGTGCATCGGCTGTTTGGAGGGGAAGGAGCATCGCGAGGCGTTCTCTAGAGCAGGGGAGCGCGCGAAGGAGGTGCTGGAGCTGGTCCACACAGACTTGTGTGGCCCGATGCAGACCCAGAGCTTTGGAGGCTCTAGGCATTTTCTCACCTTCATTCATGATTTCAACCATTACACCGTTGTGTACTTCCTTACCTCCAAGGACTAGTGCTTTGACA
>SZWC01023458.1:1395-34128 GCA_023375785.1 Penium margaritaceum | reverse complement strand
CCCCCCCCCCCCCCCCTCCCACTTCACCCACTATTCCCTCCAGGATTCGTTGGTGGATTCCCGAATCCCAAACGAGACCCGACCCCGGATCCGGATTCGTGAATCCGGATCCGGATTCGGGATTCGTGAAACGGATTCACGAATCCAAGGATTCGCCAATGCTGCATTGGTACCCATAGCCAAAGCAGTCGCAGCCTCAACGGTTACCATTGCAACTATATCAACCGTATTACTTGCAGCAGCTGCGACAATGGCAACCGCAGCCCTGGCAGTGACAACATTCATAGTGATAGCAGCAGGCACAACAACAGCAACAGCTTCGGTGTCTGTAACGCAAGGAACAGCCGCATAAGCTACAACAGCAGCAACTGCCGCAGCATCAACCAGTCAAGGCTACTGTAGTAGCTGTAGCGCAAAAGCATTCCCCACACTGGCATAGCGTGAAGTCCCCGACGTGCTACCAATTGGCGGGTACTACGAGGGGAGATTCGTGCACTGCCATTCACGTCAACGCAAAGGCAGAGCAGTGACTGCACACCTGATTCTGCCCTAGCATCGTCAGCGCGAATCCCTCACCACCATTTGGTAAGCATATCTCCTCCTTTTTCTCCCGGGAGGGGGTCCACAGCCGCACACTTCTCCAGAGCTGGAGATCACTCTTGCTCAGCTGTACTCATCGCTTACACAGGACATTATCAGCCTACTACGTGCACTGACACGTACAACTTCCACTATCATAGAAACTGCTAGAGCCACTGCCATCACCTTTGCAGTTGTTGCTAGAGTCTCGTGCATGCCTGCCACTACCTCTAGCGGGCATGCATCTGAGGCTTTCACTCAGGAAGCATTTTTTGTTGGACCCATTGCTGTAGTTGCTGCAGCCATAGACAAGCAAATTTCTACAGCAGCATCTGCCATTGCATCAACTACATCTACCACTGCCGCAGCCGCATCCTCCATTCATGCCTCTATTGTAGCGGTGGTCACTGCTGGATAATCTGCTCCATCTGCAACGTCCAGTATTATCCCAGCAGCCATTTCTGTTGAAGCTATCATCACCACCCACGAAACGGCCTTTTTCACCGGGCTCTGGCTCTAGTGGTTCTCTCTGCCTCCACCATCTCCATCCTCTCTGCTTCCTTAACCACAGCCGTTTCTCCTCTCCTTGTATTCCTATGCAACCCGTCTCCCTCTACCGGGTTATGATCTACTTCTTTGCATGCTATGCCTGCCTATACTCTGTCCCTGCTTCTCTTGCGGTGGCTTGTCCTTTCTGACTTGGGATGGGCTGCCCTGTAGCATTACAATCTGCCTAAGGTACCTCCACTTTCCCCACACCCACTGGGGCTGGGAAAACTCTGCCAAAATCTTTCCGGATGGGCCCTCCTTTCGTCACTATGCCTGGTGACAACGAGTCAGTTATAGCGGACTTGTAGTGCCAGCTGGACCTCGCTTGCGAGGCTCAGCGAGAGGCAGAAAACCGAATCAAAGCTGCAAATGATAATTTTGCTTCCTTTGCTAACAAGGTTGCCGTCATCGTGCTTCAGCACCTCCCTGCTATGTCAGTCCCATCCGCTACTCCTGCTGCTGGCACTAGTGCTGGTGTCGCTTCCACACCTTCAGCTTCTAGCACCACTGCCGCGAACCCCGCTGTCACTCCTACCACTTCTGCTGTCAACCTCACCGTTTTCGCACGTCAGCATGACTTCTTCCCCCAGCCTCCTGTCCTGGCTGTAGGGCTTGCCTTCTCCTCCTGGGAGACCCGCTTCAGTTCCTGGGCTCCGGGGGAAATCTTGTGGGAGTATTTGTTCACAGCTGTCCTGCGTTTCATGCCCGTTGCTGGCGAGTCCACTCGTGCTGTCTGCGCCCTCATTGCTGTTGCACCAGAGAATCTCCTAGATGATGTTGGCACTTACGATGCTGATCCCGTTGTCCTGCATCATGCCGACCCAGTCGGTTCGTACACCATGATGCGAAGTCGCACCACCATCACTATTCAGGTGGCCCAAAGTACGCTCATTATGTAAATGAACATGCTCCTGGTACGTGTGGACGAAACGGCTGATGCGTATTTGGCTCAAGGGTTCAAGCTCCTTGGCAAGCACTGCAAAGCCACGCCAGGTCAACTGTCTGCAGTGTACACCATGGTCAATGGGCTGAAAACTGAGCTATTGGATCTTCTCGGTGATGTCAAGGTGTATGAGCTGCACCGCATTGCCTCCCAGCCAGTTCCTCCTGAGTCCCCGCTTGGAGTTGGTGCCCTCTGGGATTTCACCGCTGAGAGGCTCGTTGCCTGGTGGACCAGCCTCCAGAACAAACGGCTTCACCGCACGCCAGTGAATAGCGTTGCGGCCGACACTACTGCCTCCTCCTCTTCCTCTACCACTTCCTCTTCCTCTTCCACTTCCTCTTCTACCTCGTCCTCTCATGCCTCTGCACTTGCCTCCCAGGGTCATGGGAAAGGCAAGGGTAAGCGGAAGGGCAAGGACAAGGACAAGGACAAGGGCACTACCTCCTCCTCCCATATTCCTGGGACGTTGTGTGCTGGAACTGTGGCTCCACCGAGCACTCTGCTTGTGCATGTCCCATCCTGCTAGACAATCTCCGCATCGCCCGCGTGATGCACGCTCACTGGGCTCGCACATCTGGCACCTCCTTCGCTTCCTCATCCTCTAGTTCTAGTGCCACCACCCATTCATCTGCGCCTGTCCCCGCACAGGTCTACTCCACCACTGGGGTGCCTTCTCCTTCACCTCCTGCACTATACCCCTGGGATTGGCCTCCTCCATTTGGTACCCCCACATTTGCTAGGCCTCCCTCCTCTGCCTACAACGTGCCACCGTGGTTCCCTCCTTCCTCTGGCACATGTACACCCGTCCTGCCAGCATCCATTGATGGTGATTGTGAGCGCCAGCTTGAGCAGTCCCTCCTTCAGCTTCTTTGCCTGCGTGATCAGGGAGGTGAGATTATTGCATCACTCGCCAGAGGTCTTGTTTTTCAGACTGACACTATTCTTCATGGGGACTTCCCCAGTCACGACCTGGGCTCCTTTTGTGCGTCTATCTCGTGGACTAAGCAGAGGTATTCCGTCTTTCTTCCTCGTAGTCGTTCAGTCTATGTGTCGAATGTTTCGTCTATGTCCGTAGTAGGTACTGACATGACCTCAGGTATCCTGTACTTTGTGTGTGTCTCCGGTGGTTTTTGGGTCCTCGACTCCGGGACAACCCATCACATGATGTCTTTCCGTTCTTTGTTTGTATCGTTGGGCCCCATTGGGACTGTTTGCTTTGTTTGTACGGGGTCCGGTCAGTTGCTCCCCGTCCAGGGTGCTAGAATTGTACAGTTGATTGGCCCCAGTGGGATCCTGTACTTGCCTGACGTTCGGTACGTGCCTTCCTTGGAGCTCAGCCTGCTGTTGGTGCCATCTCTCGAAGGAATAGAATTCACTCCTAGTCATGGTATTGGCACCGTTTGTCTTTGTCCCTCTAGGTGTGCTGTCTTACGTGGCGTAATATGTGATAAACTCTATTGTGTGCCCTTGCATGCCTCATCCGCCCTTGCGTCTGGCACCGCTCTCGTCCATGTTTCCCCTTCTCTTTCACCTGATGTTTTACACCTCTTGCATTATCACCTTGGTCATGTCCACACTTATGTCATTCATAGCACGCTCCACATCCAGCGTGCTATTAGCCTATCACCCCCTATCACCCCCTCTACCTTTCCTTCCCCTTGCCTCGTTGAGTGTCTTGACTACGCGCAAGGAAAAATGCATCGCTCACCCTTTTCTCCCTCTGAGTCTCAATCACTTCATCCCCTTGATCATGTTCATGTGAAATTCAGAGGCCCTTCACCCCATGACCTCATGGGCGACATTGGTCGCTATGTCCTGTGTCTCACAGATGAATTCTCGCGCTTCTGATGGGTCCTTCCTCTTCGTCAAAAGAGCAACATCTATTCAGTCATTAAGTCCTGGCTTGTTCAGGCTGAGTGTGCCTGTCAACGGTCCTTGCATGTCTGTTGTAGCAACCATGGCAATGATTTCCTTGGACCCACCACCCATCTTGTTAATTCTCGCAGAATGTGTCAAGAGACTTCTGCTCCCTACATACCCAAGAGAACCGGTGTCTTTGAGTGTTGGAATCATACCATCACTGACGGTGTTCATACCCTTCAAGGCCATGTGCTACATGACCTGGGTTTGGAATCGTGTCCCGCACGGTCCCCTCCTCCGTACCGTCACACCTTTTGAGCTCTAGTATGGCCATCGGGCTGGCTCGGGTATGGGGTAGCATTGTATCCGTCTGGCTCCCGGAGGACCAGTGTGACGGCCACCTTTTCCCACACGGCCGCCAATGTCCCTTCCTCCTTAGTCTGTGCAATCTAAGGCCCGGCACTTCAAGGATCCTGTCCTTCAGCCTGTCGTTGAGTCCCGTGATGCTCTATCACGGGACTCGATGTCATCTGTCCTCTGCCTCCTCCCTTCTGCCTCTCACTCGGCTGAAGAGGGATGTTGGTCCTGCCTCCACAGCAGTCCCTGCTGCTCCTGTGCCATAGTGCTCACCCATTTTGCAGTCATCATCGTTGCCTCGTGTGCCCAGTCTGCCCACATCATCCAGCAGTTCATTTTCTATATTTTCCTCCCCTATCATTCACACTGTTTCTATCAGAAACTTCTGGACGATTCCAACATGGCCCAACGGTTCTTCACTTGTGTTCACGGCTTTCTGTTTTGTGTGATTTCTGAGTCTAAGCGTTAGCTTTCTTGTCGCCTCACGCTATGTTTGTGGCAGTTGGACATAGTTGCAACACAATCACTTTTGCGGAGAGAATAACGTAATTTTGCATAGGATTTTAGACATGGACATGAGCTGATAAGTTGTAGGGCTAGTCTCAAGCTTTCCAATGCACCAAACCGTGTGCAATGTGGTTAACCGTAGCTCCCGCTATGTCTGCCAAAGAGCTGCACACCAATCCAGCCGCTCACTTAGCGGAGCACGTGGTGCCCGCTCGCCGAAGCGCCCTCGTACATCAAGGACCCATCAAAACGCCTTTTTAGAGGCGTAGATGTCCTTACACGTAGTGGCGGTGCCCCCTGTAATTTTGCGATGCATTTCAATGGGTTAATCATCGAGTTTGATGATGTGGTTCGAAACCTGTCCGCAGACCTGCAGTCAGAATTTTGACGAATTCCTCGAGTAACAAACTATACTACTAAGTTTCGGACACCAACCCAGGATTTTGGCTAGGTCCCACGGTAACGACCTGCACTACTGGTTCCCGTCAGTCTTATCCACCGGACGCCTCGGCAGTCTTCTGGGTCTAAAACACCAGATGTACATTTGTTACTCGTTCCGGTGGATTTTTCACCAGCAGCCAAACCGCGGCCGACTCCCAGAGCCGCCACGCACACCCCAACTTTGAAAGCCCATATCTCCCTAAATACTCGCCTGATTCCGGTGAAATTACTTCCAACGGATTAAGCCACTCTTCAACTTTGAGAAACTTGAATCCAATCTGGATTAGAATCCCTCCTTAGGCAGCTACAGTAAAATACGAGGATTTTCCCTCTCCTGGCTTGTTGATGCCTCCCGACACTACCTTGGGCATGCTAAGGGGCAATAATACAACATTCTCCTCCTTGTACCTTCCATGCCCTCTGCTCTTGCTTGCTCTCGCTAATCTTCCACTATGTCCTCCAGTCCTTCATAGCTGGTCATCCCAAGTCCGGCCACGCTCATCACGTGCTGATCCACTGATTACGCTTTGGTAAAGCGATTCGCAAGCATGTGGCACGTGCTACAGTGCTGCAGGACCAGTTGTCCCTTCTCCACCATGTCCCGCGCGTAATGCTAATGCATGTTGATATGCTTCGTCCTCCTGTGCTAAATTGGGTTGTTGGTCAGGGAGATAATGCTGGTGTCATCCTCTTGCACCACTGTTGGCCCTTGCTGTGCCACGCCCAGCTTCCCCAGCAACCTGCAAAGCCACACCACCTCCTTGACCGCTTCGGCAAACATGATGTACTCTGACTCTACAGTGGAGGTTGCGACAAAGTCTTGCAATTTTGCTGTACCATGAGACCGCTACACTAGCAAGGAAGAATACGTAGCTGGAGTTATGTCAGATATATGAATTTGACAAGGTCCTCTCCATAATATACTCCTCGGATAATCCGAGCTCTCGATACAGGTTCAGGTCCTACAAAGAACCTTCTCGGCAACGGCTGGTTGGTCACGACTGCTCCACCAGAGTCGAGCCGCCCCTAATAACCGATCACGTCGTTACGCGTACGGCTAACGGAAAGAAGCCGTTGATGCTTGTTTTTGTAAACAATAGTTTGAGTTTTACCATACTTTTTTTGCCAACATGTTTGCAACCAAACCCTCCAATGTTGTCAATTTTTAATATTGATGACTTTCAAAACTTGGTTCAAGATGATATTTCACTAGTTTATGATGTTCGTTTATGCCCCCAATAGCTAGCAGATAGGCTTGATATGCACTGCTCGACTAGAGTAAGTCCCCCAAATCTTGTTTTTGGTGCAAGTCCAAGCGATACACCAGCAGTGTAGCGAAATGGATAGCACGTTGGAAATATGGACAACAGGTCATGCGATCGAGCCTTGATGTGAGCAGGAAGGTTTTTTTTTCCTTCCTGCGCATGGGAAGTTTCCTAGAAATTTCTCCATGCATGAGGAGGATGTGCTACTTGGCGGTCAGTGGATGCGCCAGTTGGCAAACTGGTGAGGTGGTGTGGAGTGGCCACCCTCACAAGTGCCACTACCCACACACCTTATATTCCGGGCCTAGGACTATATGTACCAGGCTCATTCCCCATTCTAATCATACTATCTGGCCTTAGATACTCCTCATAGAGCTGTCCAACTAAGGAACAGTATAAAGAAGGCACTGATTGGTCTAAACCCTAGGAGTTATTCTCTGACTAGCAACTCGCACGAATGTGACCAAGTGTTAAGTGGACACAGTTGCTAGCAAGTGATTGCCTAGGAACTGCTACGTGAGGATTCGTGATCCTGAGGGTGATATCTTCTCCTAGCTTTAATGCTAAGAGCAAAAGGCAGGTGCCCTTGTGTCGGCCCTGTTTTCTGGTCCGTTTGCCTCAGGCCGGTTGACAAAAGGTTATGGGCCCACACTGACCAGTTGTAAGGCACGCTTTGCTCAACTTTGGTACACTCTCTCCAGGTGCGCACGTCAGCTCCATCGGCTCCATCAGCTCCATCTGCTTCATCACCTCAAACGACTGGGCTTGCACTCAGCACAGAGGGACCAAGGACAAGCTCTGCCCTCGGAGGCACGACCCTTAGGTCCCAACCAGGACAAGCTCTGCCCTTGGAGGCAAGACTTTGGGTGTGCTGGTGTGAATGGTATTCTCTGTTTACAGGTAAACATCAGCTGGAGGTGTAAGCAACAGACCTGCACCTTAAAACCGGCAGCAGACATCAGCTAACATCCTACGTCAGCCTCAACGTAGCTGAGACACGGAGAGCAAAAAAGGGCAGTTAAAATGGTTCACCCAGCAGGAGCAATGGGGACTGCGGCAGGGAAGTCCTCAAACTCAACAGTGGCTACCACAGGGCAGACCATAGGAGCAACCGTGAGTTCTACCGCACTGTCACAAGGTCTCGGATCTTTGGGAGGAATCCCCATATTCGAGGCGAATGACTTCCTGCTCTAGAGATGGCAGTTCGAACTGGCAATAAAAACGTGCGGTTTCATCAAGCTTCTGAAGGGAGAGGAGCAGGTTCCCGCGGAGGAATCACCGGAGCACGAGGCATGGACAGAACAAAATGATATTTGTCAGAAGATTGCTGGTGCTGCCGTTGCGTGGACGCGGTCACAAGGATGAGCGTTGTAAATTAGGGCAGAAGCACGAGCGGAAGCAGAGCGGAAACGACGTCAGAAGATGGAGTGGAGGCGGAAGCAAATGGAAAGTGACGAAATGAATTGTGGGTGCAGCACCGAAGGTGCGGGCACTGAGGATTTTCTTAGGAGAGTGGATGCAGCACTTTGGACAGAAGGACTGAAGCTTCCCCGAAGGTGCGGGCGTTGCCGATGTACGAGTGACGTTGGCAATATTGAGTGGGCACAGTGCGAGAGCACGGGCGCTGAGCAGCGAATGAGGGCAAAGGGACTGGAGGCGGCCCAGAGGACGGGCCTCAAGAGGAATCCAATAGATTGGTTATAGACTGGAATACAAGAAATACAAATAGGAAAGTTCTAGCCTAGCGCGCTTCGTCGAGCGGGCATAGAAGGGAGGTGGCGGCTCGGGTGGGTGAGAAGGAGAGAGCGCCTCAAGTCCACGATTCGGCTTTGCTAGCCGTACTCATAGGGGAGTGACGTGTGCAGGAATGATCTTTGCAGGTCCGTTTCACCTGGACCGTTGTTGCACGGATCCGTTGGCTTGGTCTTGGCAAAGCGCGCACGTTTGTCGGTCATGAGACCGTTCGGACTTTGGTCGTATGGCTCCGGAGATGAACCTGCGCTGTCACTCTTTATTTTCTCAGTGGCTGCACCCCTTGAAGCGATCTCCGAGACAATGTCCGACACCCCCCTTAGATCGGGAGAGGGGTGCAAGCCTTGAAAGGTAGGCCTGGGAGTCCTGCTTCTGTAGGGTCACAGCATAGACGAAGCTTGGGAGGTTTTTGAGGCGCGGGATGCCTCAGCACCAGGTTGTAGAGGGAGGAGAGAAAACCTGGGCGGTGCAGTAGTGTCTGAGCAGAGGCAGTGAGTGCAGTGCTAGATGAGGTGTCGGTAGAGGGTAATGTACAAGTTGTCAGTAATGCAGAGACAGGTTCAGTGGGTATGCTGTGGGTCAGTTCAGGTTTGCAGTAGAAAACAGAGTGGTTCCGGTCGCACACCCATATCGTCATTGGACTCAGGCTGTACTTGGGTTTGCGCAGGTTGTGAGTAGTGACAACTCTGTGAAGGCACGCAGTCCAAATCTGAGAGGTCATGTGATGTGTTTGCATGAAGCGATCTGCTTCCTTCAGTAGGCGGTTGACAAGGTGTTTGCCGTGGGCAGGAGCTGTGGTAAGCACTGTTCCGTTGTTCATGCAGTAGTCTGTAAGAAATGTATCAAGAGATGCGTGGGCAGTGTTGCAGAGGATGAGGCGGGGCGGTCTGTCAAAGTGTTTGGTATGTTGCCGTAAGTAGTCCCTGAGTGCAGGAACTGCTCCACTCAGTGTGCGAAGAGAGAGTACAGTGCAGTGCTGTGAGAATTGGTCGTGAATGAAGAGGAAGTGGCTGTGATGGACAGTAGAGTATGAGGATGGAGGTTGAATGAGTGCGATGTGTAGAGAGTCAAAGCTGCAGAGAGAGGTATGAGAGGAGGAGAGGAGGAGAGGAGGACACGGTGTACATCTCAAGACCATACTCCTCAGATCCAATCTCAGACACAGGCTCCACTACTCCTAACACAACAGCATTGTTAGGAGCAGGGTTCACATCAGCAAGGACGGCAGGGGAAGTTGGTACTTCCACATTGTTGGTTGGGGTTGAACGCCACCTTGGGCTTCCCATCCGGTTGTAGTAGCACTGGCAGCGCTCTTCCGCCCAGTTAGGTTGCTCGCCGTAGGACTTGCCGGGGTTCTGGTCCAACCATTCATTAGTAGCACGATGATCGCAGACATGCGGCAGGTGGTTGCGGTGACTGCACTTGGTTCCTTTGAGAGGCCCGTGATGGATGGTGTAGGAGCATGCACGGAAGCGGTTGATCATGTGATTATCAGCAGTGGCAGCCATGGTCTCAAACGAGTTGGTGGCGATGGTGGTCTTGCATGCTTGCTTGGCAACGTAGTCTTTTTCAGCTGCCATGAGCTTGGCGCTGATGACGGCAGTGGTTAGTTGGTCGACAGGCAGCTGTAGCAGGATTTGGCGGATGATGTCATACTGACCCGGGAGGCCGGAGATGATGCCGGTGCAGACAACAGCGGGCGGAAGGTCAATTTTCATTTCCTTGAGGTCGCGGGCGATGGTGGTGACAGCGGTGATGTAGCTGCCCATGTTGGTGTGAGTGGCGAAAGGCACGGAGAAGAGTGACATGATCTTGATGCCGCAGGCGGTAGAGGTGTTGTTGCTGAAACGATCTTTCAGTGCCTTCCAAACCTCGTGGGTCTTGGAGCCGAGGGTGCGGATGTCTTCATGCAGATCGGGAGAGGAGGTGGTCATGATGGTCATGAGGGCGGTGTTGTTGGTGACTTCCCAGCAGGCGTGGCTGATGGTGGATGCAGTAGCGACGATACCGGCGGCAGGAGCGGAGGATGAGGAGGCAGTTTGAGCAGGATTGGACACAGATCCACCCAAGGGGTCTCCTCCTGAGACAGTTATGGTGGTGGCGGTTGAGGTGGAAGCGACTGCATCAGGTGGCTCCACCCCGGTGTCAGTGTTGGTGAGACAATGGCTGAGGGTGACTCCCTCAACCTTCTGCGTTCTGAAGAAGAGAGACACCGAGTAGCTCCAAAGCTTGTAGTTGCTAGTCCCATCCAGCTTCATAGCGAGCTTGGGGAGACCACACAGAGTGAGGGCGGAAGCCATGATGAAATTGATGAGGAGGCAGCAACGAACTGATGATGATGAGGTGGGCGACTCGAGAGAGCGGCGCGAGATGGCGGCACGAGATAAAGTTGAGGCGGCTGATGATGATGATGGTGAGCACAAGCGATGATGAGTGCCACATGGTTGAGCGCAGGGGTGACACCTCGTGTACGAGAGTAGCAAAAATAATGGCGTAGAGTGGAAACTGCTGCTATTGAGGTGAAACGGGCACAGGGGCACAACCACGTGCGCGAATGGCAGAGATGGCGGAGGAGCAGGGACTGTTGCTGATGAAAAGGAGTGGACGCAGGGGCAAAACCTCGTACGCACAAGTACCAAGAGGAAGTGGAATGGTGCTGCCACAACACATTAGTCAGAAGATACGCTGCCACCGTAGTTATTTTGACGACCACACTTCTTCGAGGCGGAGAGGCTTGAAGCTTGATGGGAGTGGGTGCGGCCGAGCGACGAGTACGAAAGAGCCAGGTGTGTTACTTGGGCTCTGATACCATGTCAGAAGATTGCTGGTGCTGCTATTGCATGGACGCGGTCACAAGGACAAGCGTTGTAAATTAGGGCAGAAGCACGAGCAGAAGCAGAGCGGAAACGGCGACAGAAGATGGAGTGGAGGCGGAAGCGAATGGAAAGTGACAAAATGAATTGTGGGTGCAGCACCGAAGGTGCGGGCACTGAGGATTTGCTTAGAAGAGTGGACGCAGCACTATGGAGACAAGGAAAAACCCTTTCCTGAAGGTGCGGGCGTTGCTGATGTATGAGTGATGTTGGCAAGATTGAGTGGGCGCAGTGCGAGAGCACGGGCGCTGAGCAGTGAAAGAGGACAAAGGGACTGGTGGCGGCCCAGAGGGTGAGCCTGAAGAGGAATCCAGTGGATTGATTATAGACTAGAATACAAGCAATACAAATAGGAAAGTTCTAGCCTAGCGCGCTTCGTCGAGCGGGCATAGAAGGGAGGTGGCGGCTCAGGCGAGTGAGAAGGGGAGAGCGCCTCGAGTCCATGATTCTGCTTTGCTAGCGGTACGCATAGGGGAGTGACGTGCGCAGGCATGATCTTCGCAGGTGTGTTTCTCCTTGACCGTTGTTGCACGGATCCGTTGGCTTGGTCTTGGCGAAGCTCGCACGTTTGTCGGTCGTGAGACCGTTCGGACTTTGGTTGTATGGCTCCGGAGATGAACCTGCACTGTCACTCTCTATTTTCTCAGTGGCTGCACCCCTTGAAGCAATCTCCGAGATGATGTCTGACAATATTGTCATGTCATTCCTCAGCAATGTTGTAGCGAAGAAGTATGTCCCCGTCATTGCGAGGTTCGTACTAGCTTCAGATGCTCATGTCAAGCTCAAGCGGGTGCACCAATCCACCTCACTCACAAACATATTATTCATCGTAAAATGACTTATTAGCATGTGGGTGAATGAGGGAGAGTTCATCCTTGATTTCCTATAGGATTTTGAGGGACTCCTTGGCAAAGTTGGCCAAATGAATTGGGACCTTGATGAAAACATGTAGGCCATAATCCTCCTTATGGCACTACCGGAGAGCTGGAGCCAAGTGATCACCTTCATGGGCGGTTGGAAGGAGGATGACCTGATGTATGCGGCAGTGTCCGAGTACATGCAAAACAAGGTCATGGGCCGCAGCGGCAGTAAGGCTTACTTCTGAGCCTATGCCGCACGCTATGTTGGCCGTGGGAGCAAAGGGTCGCCCTCTGGTCAAAACAGCGGCAGCGGAAGCGGTGGCGGCAAAGGCAACAATTGCGGCAAGGCTCCTAAATGACAGGGCCATTGCCACAATAACAGCAAAGTTGGGCACTGGGAATGAGAGTGCAGATCGCCAAAGAAGGAAGACGGTGGGAGCAGTGGAAACAAAGGCAGCAGAAAGGGTGGCAAAGAGGCCACCAATATGATGGCACAGAGGATGCCTCCGGCAAGAGGAGCAGCATTGCTCAGGCTAGGAGCCTTCGGGCTCAACTCCGGTACCGACCATCACTCTAGCAATGACCAGGCTGGATTTGTCTCCATCAGCCCCACTGAGCGGCGGTTCAGATGTGCAAATGGTAGCATTTTTAACGCAAAGGGGGAAAAGCTGGTGAGCATCAGCATCAACGGTACAGAGAAGGATCTGCGGCTACGTGACGTGGTCTACATGCCCTTGTTTGCGGCAAACCTCTTGTCCGTGTCAAATTTCACGGACAACGTCATGAAGGTGGTGTTCACGTAGAAGAAGGCAGTCATTGTCAAGAACAAAGACATAAAGGTCATCTACGCCAACAAAGACCTTGTAGCACTGGTTCGACAGGTTGACATGCTCTATGTATTGCAGACAACTGTGGCAGATAGCTCGGAAGACGAGGGTCATGTAGGTGCGGTGGAGTTAGTGGTCTATGTACCAACGCATGAGAACACACTAACGGCAACTCAGAAGGTTCCCTCTGCCACCAAAGACGAAGACGCTAAGCTGTGGTATAGACGCTTAGGACACATTGCAAACAGCATGCTCCAAGTCATGCAACAACAACAGCTTGTCCGTGGCATGGAGGGGTGCACAAAGGATGCGGCTGGGTGTGACAACTCGTGTGAACCTTGCCTTCAAGGCAAGACAAAGAGAAAGCGTTTTGAGCACAACGGTCGCGGTGCAGAAGGTTCCTTAGACCTTATTCACACCGGCGTGTGCGGACCCTTTCGTACGGCATCAAACGGTGGCAGCAAGTTCTTCCTGACCTTCATCGATGACCATAGCCACAAGATCTGGATATACTTCCTCAAAACAAAGGGAGAGGTCAGAGAGAAGCTCCAGGAATTTATCACCATGGTTGAGCGGCAGACCGGAAAGAAAGTCAAGGCACTGTGAAGCGACAACGGCAGAGAGTACAAGGCATGCCAGGGCTGGCTGCGGCAACGCGGCATCGACCATCAGCCCACGACACCCTACACACCACAGAGCAATGGTGTCACTGAACGGTAGAACCAGACCATCCTTGGCATGGTGCGCAGCATGCTCTTTGACACAAAACTCCCACTGCATTTCTGGAAAGAAGCGGCAAGAACAGCATACTACCTCGTCAACCTAACTCATGCGGCTGCTCTGGGCAGGCACGGTAAGAAAAAGGGAAAGCAACAGATGACGCCAGAGGAGGTGTGGTCAGGAAAGGAGCCGGACGCTTCACACCTGAAGGTCTTCGGCTGTACGGCATGGGCAAAGATCCAGGCGGCAAGCTCGATGCAAGAGCATGGAAATGTGTTATGGTGGGCTATGAATCTGTCCACAAGGCCTACCATCTTTGGGACCTGGCTGCAAGAAGGATTATCACCAACTGGGACATGACCTTTGATGAGAGGACACCAGGCAAGGGAGAGCCAGAGTCTGGAGATTGAGCTCCCAAAAACTGGCGAGTGGTGCCAGTGCGGCAGGCCGCGAAATAGAGTGGTGTGGTAGGGAGAGTGGCTGCTCAGGCTGAAGCAGCGGCGGGCTCCGACACAGAGTCGGAGACCAGCTCAGAGGCCAGCGGAAGAGGAAGATTCAACTTCAGGGCGGCCTGCACCAAAGGAACAACAGCTGATCAAAGATGAAGCACCAGCAATGCCGCGCCATCGCATGACACCAGAAAAGAAAGCAAACACCACTGTATGATGCTGACATTGGAAGCTGGACCAGAATGAGCTGGTCCTGTTTGGCTCAGGGAGAGCCGCTCACTGTGGAAGATGCGCTGACAAGGCCCGATGCACCCAAGTGGAAGGAGGCGGTGGAAAGTGAGCTCGCGTCCATCGAAGAAAATGGTATATGGCAGCTGGTGGACAGACCCGCTAACGCTCACGTGCTGGGCTTAAAGTGTGTGCTTAAGCTAAAGCGGAAGCACGACGGGAGCATCCACAAGTACAAGGTGACGGTCGTGGTGAAAGGATTCTCTCAGCGTGTAGGGTCTGAGTACGATAAGACCTTCGCACCGGTCATCATGTTTGCCTCCATCAGGTCCCTGCTGGCCGTTGCTGCCGCCAAAGACCTAGAGATCCACCAGATGGACGTCAAAATGGTTTTCCTTTACGGAAAGTTGGACAAAGAGGTGCTTGTGGAAGAGCCAGAGGGGCTGGATGCACCCGTAGGAAAGGTGTGTCGGCTGGTGAAGGCGTTGTACGGGCTGAAATAGGCCCCACAGATCTGGTACAAGGAGATGGATAGTCTCATGGCAGAGATCTCCTTCTCGCACTACAAGAATGACCCCAGCGTCGAACGTGGCTTGCTGCTCGTAGCGTTGTGCGTGGACGATCTAATCATGTGTTCTTCCTTGCAGGGGGCCCTTACCGACCTCAAGAAAAATGTGGGCAGCTGGTTCAAGATGAAGGACATGGGTCCTCTTGAGTACTACCTCGGGATCACCGTCCACTGCAACCGCAAAGCAGGCACCGTCGACCTCTACCAGACCAGGTACATCATGGAAGTCTTGAAGCGCTACAACATGGATGATTGCAAACCCATCAGCAGCCCCATGGCCTCTGACTGCAAGCTCTCCTCCTCCATGTCACCAAGCAACGAGACAGAGCAGGGGGAGATGCAAAACATCCCATGCCAGTCCGTCGTCAGGAGCCTCATGTATGCAATGGTGGGGACACGACCTGACATCGCTTACGCGGTGGGTCAGGAAAGCAGGTTTGTGGCTAACCCCGGGCCACAACACAGGCAAGCCGTGAAGCGGATCTTTTGCTACCTCAAAAAGACCCGGCACGTGGGACTTTGGTTTGGAGGTGTGGAAGGATCAGATTTGCTGCAACTGAAATGGTACAGTGACACTGACTGGGGAGGGAGGATTGACGACAGGACGTCCACCTCAGGCTTTGTCTGGCTTCTCAACAGTGGTGCCATCTCGTGGGCAAGTAGGAAGCAGGACAGCGACTTGCTTTCTATTGCTGAAGCAGAGTACATCGCACTCTCAGAACTTTGCAAGGAAACACAGTGGCTTTGCAGTTTGCTCGATGAGATCAAGGCACCACAAGAGGAAGCAACGGTCATCTGCATCGACTACCACAGCGCCATCACTATTGTGGAGGACGACATGATCTCCCGGCATACGAAGCACATTGACATTCGGTACCCCTACTCACGTGACCTTGTTGCCAAGGGTGTCGTGGAATTAGAGCACATCGAAACCAAGAAAATGCTTGCAGACTTCTTGACAAAGCCACTGGATAGCGACTTGCATGTCGCATGCACTCGAGGAATCGGCATGGTGGATGCAGGATACGAGGACTAAAGACCAAGACAGTTGAGGTACACAAACACAATGCAGACTTGTGGGTTCATGCGGAAGAAGATTACCATAGCAAGTGACCAGGGGTGCAAGGGAGAGATTGTTGCTCTTTTATGCCCTCTTGGCCATTGGTATAGCCAGTGGACAGGTTGGGCATGCACTGCTCCACTAAAGTAAGTCCCCCAAATCTTGTTTGTGGTGCAAGTCCAAGCGAGACACCAGCAGTGTAGTGCAACAGATAGCATGTTGGACTTCCAGAAAACAGGTAATGCGATCGAGCCGTGATATGAGTAGGAATGTTTTTTTACCTTCCTGTACATGGGAAATTTCCTAGACATTTCTCCATGCATGAGGAGGATGTGCCACTTGGCGGTCAGTGGATGTGCCAATTGGCAAACTGGTGAGGTGGTGTGGAGTGGCCATCCCCAAAAGTGCCACACACCTTAGATTCCAGGCCTAGGACTATATGTACCAGGCTCATTCCCCATTCTTATCATATAATCTGGCCTTAGATTCTCCTCATAGAGCTGTCCAACTAAGGAACAATATTAAGAAGGCATTGGTTGGTCTAAGCCCCAGGGGTTAGCAACTTGGGCGAAAGTGACCAAGTGTTAAGTGGACACAGTTGCTATCAAGTGACTTCCTAGGAACTGGTGAGTGTGGAACCGTGATCCTGAGGGTGATATCTTCTCCTAGCTGAAATGCTAGGAGTGGACGGCAGGTGTCATTGTGTCGGCCCTGCTTTCTAGTCTGTTTGCCTCAAGCCAGTTGACAATTCATTCTTCTTGATGTGCTCCATTACATGCTACACTCGCCCAATACACTTCACAGTTTCGGAGGGGGAGTCCAACCGACTTATCTCCCCCCCCCCACCCCCCGGGGATGGAAATATATTGCCGAAGTTTATGGGGGAGTGTAGGGAGAGGGGGTCCTAAAAAAAAACACCGGTGTTTGCATCGAGAGAAATAGGCATATGACTTGTTCAATATATTAGCGAACGAGTTTTTCAGCATTCATGATACACTCCCCGCTAATACATACCAATACATTCACACCCGAGGAGGGGGAATGGCTGCAGGGGTCCGTTGTGTTTCATTGACTCTTATCTTTTGTACCCATGAGTTTCCAAAAAAAAACTTTCAACATTGTTGTTGTCGTCGATCGGTTACATCGACGACATCTAAAAAATGGTTTGACATCGGAACATACTATAGTATGTTCCTTGCAAATACACTAGACTATTATTTTTTCTGTCCAGCAGCTGTTTTACTAGCTACAATCGACCAATATACTTTTTTGTTCTGGCGGGAGGGGGGGGGAGTCCATCGTTTGGATCTCTCACCCACGTCTTCCCCCCCCCCCTCCAATGTACAAAGTGTATACACAAGGTGTATTGGGGAGTGTAGCTAGGGCGTGGTGAGAAAAATACAGTTTTGATTATGCTAGAGGTATTTGTTCAAAGGGACATCGCCTCTCGGTAATGCAACAGACTAGTGCACACGTATCTGGACTTTCACAATACACTACCGGCTACACCCTACCAATATAATTTGCGTTTGGAGAGGGGAGCTTGACTCCGAATGATGGGAAATAACATTCTAACTATTCATCTGGATAGGCCATCGTGTACAAAAGAAACCAGCTGTAATTGCTGTGGAATTTCTGACCCCATGTAGGATATTAAAAAAAAATTTAAAAAAAAAACCTACGTACAATTTTAGACCTACACTTTGTAATGCTTAAGCATAATTCACCATTTTCAAAACTTGTTGAGACAGATTAAATCATGATTGTGTAGTTATGAAATATGTAAGATTATTCAAAAAGCCATGTGGATGAAATGATCATTCCATTTGAAGTAATTTCTTGGAAGGTACTCCTTAGTACGTACTGCATACGCAGAAAATGCAGTGAATGAAAATGGCATGATTGACCATAGTACCTCAGAGACGGATCTCAGTAATCTCCGAGGTACTCCTTAGTACCTCAGAGACGGATGTTGTTTTCTTCCAGTGATGCTGAAATAGACCAATCCTCCACTCCAGTCCACCTACGGATTGTGCCGGCATAGGAAATCTTTTCCGAGGATGATTTTGTGGTCACTCGTTGGGCAAGTTCTCCAGACCATTATGCTGTGCATGTCTTCAATTTGCATTCAAAGAGTTTCGTGAAGTTGACAGATATGCAGTCAACTGTCAAAGATTTTTCCTTCAAACACTCCCGGTTCGTTCTACAAATCAAGCTTCCACACCATGTCCTTGCTGAAAAAAAAAAAACTAGAATAAGCTCCTCCATCCAATAATTTCCATACTCTTCCACAACTTCTAGAAACTCTCAATAGTACTAATAGCAGTACTGCAGATTGGTTGTCATTGTACTCCTCATTGAAATCTGCAATCTCAAAAACCCTTGTATGTGACGATGTGAGCCGCTTAGATGGGCGATCGATCGATGCAGAATATTTCGATCGGACAGGAGCCTCGTCCTCTTGCCCTATGTCGTTCTCCAACTCCTCACTTTTTCCTGGAAGTTCCTCTCCCTTTTAGGCTTGTTGATGTCATTTGTGACAGTTTCATGACATATGACCTGTCGAGCAGAGCCGTTAATTGTGTTGATAGGTGGAGTCAATCTACACCGAGGACGAGGTTCCTGTGGACTGCGACTTTCCTCTGCCACGGTAAAAATTATGGCCATGGGATTGCCAGCCATTGGATTCTTGGATCCAAGCATTGTAATCGGTGTTGTTGATGCAATCGTCAGCTGCGATCATCTGTAGAAGGTCGTCCTGGATGCTGAAATGCAATTGCTTGCTGAATGTCTCTCTTGAGGTCGTTCTTGTAATAGACACAGAGTTGCTTGGGGACAAGGTCACTCCAGGTGATAACCTCACAGAAACTCCATGTATATTCTGCCACGTTGGATTGCTGACATATGCGTTGGAGCCTATATTGTGTATTTAACTTCTCGTTCAGATTTCCAAAGTAAGCGAGTGTAGTGTGCGTAAAGTTGCTCGACTTTTCTGGTCTCGTCAGAGAGTCATGCCACGTCGGATTTATCTGCTTGTAATGAAGTATACCTTGGAACAATGACGTGAGAGCATTTGTGTGAGCCATTAATCTCGTTCCACCAGTCTCTTGCTACCGTTGGATGGTCTTTAGGTTAGACCACCAACTGAAAACCATGCCACAAAAAAATAAGGCCGCAAGGTAAATTTTCTTTTTGTGGTTTTGACCCCAGCAGCGGTGAAGTACACCTCCAAACATGTCAGCCACATCCTGGCTGCCACTCCCTTTGAGTTTGCGAAATCGAACGGCTCAGGTGCTGCCGGTTAAATCTTCAATTCACTTTAGAGTTGGAGATTTCTCTCGGTGAGCATTGCTTCACGGACATAGGAAATCCAAAGCTCCTCCATCACCATGTTGACTTGTTGCAGGAGATGTGTGTTGAGGCTCTCGAGTCTCAACAACCTCTGGTCCAGGTCTTCATTCATTTGAGCATGTCAGCTGGTACATCGCATCATGCCAGGTGTCAACCCGGCAGGCAGCGGCGGAGGTAAAGAATTTCCCAAGCCCAGGGGTCCGCCACCGGGTAGGCCGTCGGGTTGGTTGGTGTTGCACCATTTGTCCCAAAGGTTGTCGCTGCTGTCAAGTGTGTCAGTAGAGCGACGGTGTTCGTGTGCTAATGATCCTCCATCACCGGAATGTTCGTCGGTGATTGCTGCTCATCGCCGGGTGTGCTTGCTGTGTTCACCATTCTCATCGCGAGGTCTGTAACTTTTTGTACGGTGGAGATGCACTGAAAACTGGTGCAAGGTTGTCGCCAGGTAGTTAATGCGTCAGTTGTTCCTCCAGCATCACTACACTTTGATACCAAGTGTTATACCAAGAGGAACAAAGGTGGTTCATAGGATGAGATATGTGACAATAGAAAATTCAAGGAATTGAGACAAATGGATACTACATGTTAAATAGTAAATTTTCTTTGATGACCAGCGTCGACCAAGTCCAACACATACATACAATGACGAGAAGCATAATGAGGGATACGTTGGGTTCTCGACGCTTGAGCCAAGTGACGCGTGCGAGATTGTACCATGAGTGGTTGCTTCAAGAAGCTCCACCGATAAGTCCGGGGACTTTAAGAATATCGAGGTGTGGTGTTATAAAGATCCAGCACCGTCAAGAAGTCGATCGAACAATATCGAAACATCAATATGGTTCACAATACTTATGTCGGCCATTCTGGAAATTGATCAAAGAAGTCAAAACCTTCTCGAACAGAACACAGGATGTCAAGACGGGTGGCCAAAATTCCCTCGGCCGATTGGCATAAAATTCGTGAGAGCATTTTGTGGTGGGCCACGGATGTAATGATGGGAATGCCCACTTACAAAGTTTAGGGACTTGTGCGTGTCAGGGATGGAATAAAATATGCCTTCTGGTTTTTGTCATTGAATATATGTGCTCAATTCATTTGACACTTGAAATCGAAATAAACTTCTTATTTAATACAAATTATCCACTTATCCCAAATCCTTGAAATGTTTACTGTCCTATACCTCATCCCTGTGAACCACCTACATTCCACTCGGTGTAGCAGTTTCCTTCCAAGTTCTAGATTGTGTCATGAGCATAAATAACAAGGTTAAAACTGTGTCCTCTGGAGTGTTACGTCCGTGAGGTACACGAGTCCCTTAACTCTAAGAGTGGACATTTTTGTCATTACATTCATGGACCACCACACGACAGCCTCTGGATTTTCACATTGATCGATTGAGGGCATTTTAGCCAACTGCCCTGATTTCAGGTCTTCCGCTCTCGAAGGTTCTAACAACTACCATTAACGACCACTTTCCAAAAAGGTCAACAGAATTCTTGCGAACTATATCGATGTTTTGATTTTTTTGGTTGACTTCTCGACGGCACTAGATCTTTACAAACCGTGCCTTGGTATTCTTGAAGCCCTCTGACTTCTTCGCGGAGCTTCTTGAAGTAGCCAATTACAGCGCAAACTCACACGTCGCTCGGCTCCAATGCAAAGGACCCAACATATGTGTCATTCTGATTCTTGTCATTGTATATATGTGTACTCAACTCACTTGTGACTTATCATCGAAGTACACTTACTGCTTAAGACAAATCATCTATTTACACAAATTCTCCAAATGGTCTATTATCTCATGCCTCATCCCTGTACACCACCCACGTTTTGCTCGGTGTAGAACTTAGTATCAGAGTGCAACAATGTTGGAGGGATAACCAACGCATCAACTACCCAACGAAAACCTCGCACGAGTCTTCAGTGCATCTCCAAAAGATCACAGACCTCGCAACGACAATTGTGAATGCAGCAAGCGCACCCGTCGATGGGCAACAGTCACTGACGAACACTCTCGCGATGGGGTATCAGTATCACGTAAACTGACAACGGTGGCAACCTTTGTGGTGAATGGCACGACACCGAAAAACCCGACGGCCAACCCGGTGACGGAACCCTCAGTCTTGACAAATCCTTTACCTCCACCAGTGTACGCCGGGTCAACACCTGGTGGGATGGGAGGCACCGGCTGACAGGCTCAAATCAGTAAATACTTGTACCACAAATTGTCAGGACTCGAGAGCCGTAACACCCATATTTTCCAAAAACTGAACGCAGTGATGGAGTAGCTTCGGAATTCACGAGTGTGCAAAGCGCTACTCACCGAAAGAAATCTTCAACTCTCGAGTGAACCCCAAATTCGACCGGCACTTCCCGATCCACTCGATCCAGAAAACTCTAATGGACGAGTTTGGAGGTGTATTTCACGGCTGCTGGGGTCAACAATGAAAACAATAAAATTGATCTCACTGCCTCATTTTTTACGTGGCACAACTTTAAGTTTGTGGTCGGATTTAAAGGCCATCCGACAAGAGCAAGAGACCGGCGTAGCCCAATCAACGGCTGACACAACTCCTCTCACGTCGTTGATCACAGATGTACTACCTCCCGAGAAGATCAATCCAATGTAGCATGAGTCTCTCACACCACCTGAAACGTGAAAGGGCAGGAGCAGATGGCGAAACTCCTGTCCGTTCGGAAAAATCTGCGCCAACAGACTGTCCATCTAAGCGGCTCACATCGCCGCAGATGAGGATACCAGAGATCACAAAGTTTGAAGTGGGATACAAAGATAACCAACCGACGATACTGCTATGGGTACTACTGAGGGCTTGTAAGAGTGACAGAACGATACTGGCACTAGTGGATGGAGGAGCTTCTCATAGCTTTGTAAACAACGATATGCTTTGGAAGCTAGAGCTAGGTTTGCGCACCCAACCGGGAATGTTTGAAGGAAAAAAACGTTGACGAAGGACTGTAGATCCGTTAACTTTGTAAACCTCTCTAACTGCAAATTGGAGATCAGCACAACGTAACGGTTTGGAGACGTTGTCAACTGAGTGAATACAAAATCATCTTCAAGCAAGTTTTCCTGTTCCAACACAATTCATAGGTGGAATGGAGTAGCGGATTGGTCTATTTCAGCATGACTGGTAGAAAACGACACCTACCTATGGACGAGCGACCCACGAAGTAGCGACAGTTACAGGAAGCAACAGAGGACATTGTGGCAAAAGGCCAACCGATATCTCTATATGTGGCCAAGAAATACCTTAATTGTGGAGCTGAAGCTTGGCTAGTTCACATGGAGGTAGGGGAGGCAGGAGAGATAGCAGCTGCCGAGGCAACCAAGTCAACCTCAGTGCGTGAGAAGTTCGCAGTTCTATCAGAGGTGTTTTGAGCACTCATCAAGGAGTTCTAAGGGGTTTCTCCCAACGAACTTCCCTGAGAGTTACCTCCACACCGAATTTCAGTAATCAAGTAGACCTGAAGCCGGGCTTCAGATGAACGGTGACAGGGACCTATCGAATGGGCGATCACAAGGTGACCAAACTCAAGAAGCAGCAGGATGAGATGCTCGGTCATGGGTTTATCAGACCTTCCACGTTACCATATGTGGCACCTGTACTTTTTGTGAAAACAAAAAACCAGAGATACAGATGTGCATGGACTACCGAGCGTTGAACAACATCCCCATCAAGAACCTCTACCCTCTTGCGCGAGTAGACAAACAATTTTTACCAAGGTGGACAGGTTCACTAGGTGCCAAGGTCAAAACGTTTCTAGGTGGGTGGAAATCATCATGGATTTTGTAACGGGACTTCCCACCACTCCCGAGGGTTACAACACTATCCTCATCATGGTGGACAGTTTTTTTAAAATGTCACACTTCATCCCAACAACGACCACCGTCACCGTAGAAGGAACATAGCATTTTTTTCTAAACTTGATTGTATGGTTGCACGGCGTGCCACGTACCATCATAATCGACAGAGACGGTCGTTTTACTAACTGTTTTTGGCACGAATGGATGACGCATTATGGCAGTCGAATAGAGATATCCATGGTGTTCCATCCTCAAATCGATGAGCAATCAAAGAAAACCAATCAGACGCTCGAACAACTTCTCCGCACTTTATGTGAGAAACACAGCATTAACTGGGCAACCAAACTGCCAACCACCAAACTCACATATAACTCCGTTACTTCCACTACAACGGGTAAATTACCATTCGAAATGGTCCACGGTAAAATTCTTACCGCACCGACAGAATTCAGAGTCTGAGCAACATTCCCCCGGTCGACACCCACCGTAGAGATTTCTCAAGTGTCTGGGAGGGAATGCAGCAATCCCTCGCGAAGACATAGAAGCTACAATATGAGCGGCCAACCAACATCGTAGCAATGTCATGTTCAACACTGGCAAATGCGTCCTCCTCAGCTCAGCAACCATCAGACTCCGAGGACAAGACTTTGCAAAGCTGAAATCTCCATCGTCGTGACCGTTTGAGATCAAGTGAATGCAAATCCCTGTAGTCACTCAAATTTTCCTGCCAGACACCATGGCGATTCATCCATTTTTCCACATCAGCAAGCTCAAGCACTACCGGGACCTAAGTATGAACTTCCACAGTCGAGACGTCTCACCGCCACCTTATGTACAAGTGGACGGGAAAACGGAGTACGTGATTAAAGATATCCTCAGACATTGATGCCGGGGAAAAAAAACCAAGTATCTGGTCAAGTGGCACGGCTATGACGCTAGGCACAACAGCTGGAGGCCTTATAAAAACCTCTGAGACGTCGATCACTTGATCAATAGCTATTATCATCATCACCGGTCTATGTCATTGGCCTACATCTGGTCAAGTGTTACGTCCTAACGTACATGAGTCCCTAAACTTTGCGAGTGGGTATTTTTGTTATTGCATTCATGGCCCACTGCACGTCAACCTCTTAAGTTTTACGTCGATTGGCTGATGGCATTTTGGCCACCTGCTCCAACCTCCGGTGTTCCACTCCCGAAGGTCCTGAAAACTTCGACCACTTTCCAAAAAGGTCGAAAAACGTTTTGCAAACAGTATCAATATTTCTATAGTGTTTGGTCGACTTCTCGACGGTGTTGGATCTTCATAAAACTGTCCGTCCATTTTTTTAAGGCCCCAGACTTCTTGGCGGAAATTCTCAAAGCACCCACACAAGGTGCGACCGTGCAGGCATCGCAGTTACATCCCTGACGTACACGAGTCCCTAAACTCCGCAGATGGGTGTTTTTTCATCATATTCATGGCCCATCACGCGTCGACTTCAGGACTTTTATACATTTCGGCCGAGGGAATTTTGGCCACCTGCTCCGACCTCGGTTGTTCTGTTCCAGAAGTTTCTAACTTCGACCACCTTCCAGAAATGTCGATAGAAGTGTCGTGAACTATGATATTTTAATACCATGCGATCAACTTCTCGACGGTGCTAGAATTTTATAAAGGAGGGCCTTGGTATTTTCGAAGCCCCTGGACTTCTCGCCGGAGTTTCTTAAAACAGCCACTCACAGCACGACCTTGCACCCGTCACTCGGCTCGAGCACCGAGGACCCGACATAATCCTCATTTCCATTCCCGGATTTGCATAATTGGGTTAACTCATTTGAAACTTACTATTTAATAAAAATTATTTATTTTTCCTACATCCTCGAATCAACTTTTGGCCTGCACCTCATCCCTGAAAAACACCTACGTTCCCTTCTCCGTAACACTTAGTTTCAGAGAGCAGCGACTCTGAAGGACAACAGACGTATTAACTATCTGGCGACAACCTTGCACAAGCCTTCAGCACATGTCTGCCATTCAGAAGTTTGCATAATTCACGACTACGGTGAACGGAGCGAGCGCAGCCGACTACGAGCAGCAGTAACCGACGAAGACTCCTCTGTTGGAGGATCAGCAGCACACAAACAATGATGCGCTCCAGGCAAACCAGGCAGCAGCAGCAATCTTTTCTGGAGAGTGGCGCAGCACTGATGAACCCAATGGCCAACCCAGTGATAGATCCCTCGGGCTCGTCGAATCCCACGCAGCACCGCTGCCTGCCGGGGCGACATTTGGCACAATGGACGGCACCAACCGACAAGCGTGAATCAACAAACACTTGTACCATAAGTTGTCAAGTCTCGAGAGCCTTAACACTCATCTGATGAAAAATATCAACGCGGCAATGAAGGAGCTTTGAAAATCTCGTGCGCGTGAAGCACGACTCACCGAGAGAAAGTAGCAACTCTCAAGGGAACTCCAGATTTGACCGGCACTCTCTGAGCCGTTCGCTCCCGTGAATTCCAAGGGACCGACAGTCAGTATGTCGTTTTCGAGTCTGGAGGTGTAGTTTACCGCTGCAGAGGTCAATAACATTAAAAATAAAATTGAGCCCGCTCTTACATTGCACGGCTTCGGGTTGGTAGCCCAATCTAAAGACCATCCAACGGAAACAGGAGATCGACGTAGCTGGATCAACGGCTCACACAACCGCTCTCACATTGTTGACCGCAGGCATACTACCTCTCGAGTATATTACTCCAACATGGCACAAATCTCTCACGCCACTGGAAACATGGAGCAACTACATGTGCGCTATACTCGCTTGATTTGGGAATCTGAACAGGAAGTCTAAGCCAAGGTATAGACTCCAACATTTGCAGTCCAATGTAACAGAGTACACCCAGAATTTTGACATTTTGACCTCGCCCCCTACAAACTTTTTTTCTACTACAACATAGGCATCAAGCAAGATATTGAATGAGCATTTTCCATTTTGGCATCCAGGACGCCATTTTGTGAATGATCACAGTAGCCGACCGCATCCACATCGCTGATTACAACGCAAAGGTGTAGGTCCAACAGCCTGCGACCACAAATCCAAAATTCTTATCGTTGTGGAGAAAAGTCCTAATTGAAGGAAACCTCATCTCCGATGGAGATTGATGTCGTCGATCCATGCAATCAACGGCTCTAGTGCAAAAGCGAGAAGCCAGATCATATCTTGCAGGGCTGTCGAAAGTGGCAGGAACAAGCCAAAAAGGTGGAAAAGTTGCTGAATAGGAGTGAGGAGTCGGGAAACGACAAAGGGCAGGTGTAGAAGGCGAGGCTCCTGTCTGGTCGGAAAACTTGGCACCGACCAATTGCCCATCTGAGCGACTCACATTGCTACGGACAAGGATTCTTGATATCCTAAAGTTTAACAAGGGGTACGAGGAGGACTATCTGGCGATGCTACTACGAATACGACTGAGGGGCTGTAAAAGTTGCAGAATAGTACCGGCACTAATGGATGGAGGAATGTCTCACTGATTCATCAGCAACGACATGGTTCGGAAGCTGGATTTGCAAACCAAACCAGGGGTGTTTAAAGAAAAACCATTGATGGACGATTGCAAAATTGTCGGCTTTGTGATCCACTCCGATTGGAAATTGAAGGCATGCATGATGTAACGGTCTCAAGAACTTGTCCAATGAGATACCACAAAATCATCCTTGGGTAAGATTTTTGGTATAAGCACAATCCACAGGTTGACTGGAGCAGGGGATCCCTCAACTTCAACAGTAATGGCAGAAAGCGGCACTTGCTTCTGGTCGAGCAACCGACGACGCAATAGCGATTACAGGAAGCAGCAGAGGTAGAAGCAGCAGATAAATTGGACCCCAAGGAGACCAAGCGTTGCTAGTCCATGTGGGATCCGGGAAGTAGAAGAAATCTGGACACCTGAGAAGTTTGCAGCCGTATTCAAAGAGTTTACAGAGCTCATCAAGGAGTCTGAAGGGTTTCTTCCCCACCAACTGCCCCACGAGCTATCTGCGCAACAAAGCATCAACCATCAGAATGACTTGAAGCCAGGTAGCCGATCAACAGTGAAAGAGACCTATTGGATGAGCGATCACGAGCTGATCAAACTCAAGAAGTAGCTGGACGAGATGCTCGGTCATGGGTTCATCAGACCCTCCACGGTACCTTACGCAACACCTGTACTTTCTTTCAAGAAGAAAACCAGAGAGATGCAGATGTGCATGGACTACTCAGTGTTGAATGACATAAATATCGAGAACCGCTACCTGCTCCCGTAAGCAAATGAACTTTTGACCAACTCCGTGGGGCACAAATCTTTGGCATTATCGACCTACGCAACAGCTATCATCAGATCCGCTTATCTGATGAGTAAGTTGAAAATACAACACTGTGCAACAAATACATGTACTTTGAGTTCATCGTTATGCCATTCAGACTCACAAATATCCCCATAAAATTTGTGGCGATGATGAACATCTTTCGTCCGTACCACGACGACTTCGTGATCCTATATCTACACAACATCCTGGTGTACAGCTGCATCCCAGAGGAAGAGAATGGAAACATCCAAAACGTTATCTAGATTATACAAATAGAGAATTGTTTTGGAAAATTCTCGAGATGCGACTTTGGTTTCGTTCAATCGACTTTCTGGGCCACATCATTGGCACCAGACGAATTACCATGGACCCAAAAAAGGTGGAGGCCGTCTCTGATTGGCCGATGACCACAAATGTTTGGAACATCCAAGTGTTTTGGGGCTTTTGCAAGTATTGCCATTGATTCGTAAAGGACTAGTGTCAGCGCCTCTCTCTGATCTCATCCTGAAAACCACCAAGTGGATTTGGGGAGATAGCAAACAAGAAGTGTTCAAATCTTTGAGAGATGCTCTGACCTTAGTTCCAGTCTTACGATTGACAGATCCAACGGTGGACTACATCATGGTCACTGACGCATCCGAACAAGCCATCAGAGCCGTTCTCCTCCAAGACAATAGCGGTGGAGAACAACCGGTCGTGCACATATTGCGAGAACCATGCGGGCCAGACCTCAGTTACAGGGTGCATGAAAAGGAAGGAAATGCTCGGAGTCATGTAAGCATTCAAGACATGGTGGTGCTACTTGGAATTCTGGCGATACATCATCCACACTGGCCATCACGCACTGACATCTATCAAGACTCGAGCAAATCTCAGACGTCGACAAACTCGATGTATGGAGTTCCTTGAATCCAACTTCGACTAGAACATCGAGTACTGACCTGGAAAAACTAATCCAGCAAATGCTCTAAGTCGGCGACAAGAGTTTATGGTCGATATCAACATGTTTCTTGTCGAACGAGGCCCGTACCTCATGAGGTTATTCGCAAAGAGATGCGAGGAGTTTGGTAGGTAAGACACAACTAATTCTTGGTTCGACGACCACTACTGGCGATGGAGATGCACTCACCATAGCGTTTTCCCTCGGAACGAGGAGCTGCAAAGAATTCTATTGGAGGAATGCTACGACATTGGTCTAGGTGGACACTTCGGCGAAGTCAAGACGCTCAAGAAACAGGCGAAGTTTTATGGTAGGACAAGATGCAGATCGATGTGGCGGCCTTCTGCAAATCAATTGACACATGTCAGCGAAAAAGATATTGTCACACAAGGCCATCCGATCTACTCCAACCACTACCAATTCCAACGGAACCGTTGGCCGACATCACCATGGATTTCGTGACAGGACTGCCCGCCACCCCCCAGGAGTATGACGCCATCCTTGTCATAGTGGACAGGTTTTCAAAAATGTCGCACTTCATTCCAACGACAACCACCGTCACCGCAGAAGGATCAGCGCCACTGTTTCTAAACCCGATCGTACGACTGCATGGCATGCCATGTACCATCATCAGCGAAAGAGACGGCCACGTTTTTAATTTATTTTTGGTGCAAACTAATGACGTGTTATGGCTGTCGGATCGAGCTATCAACGGCATCCAACCCTCAAACTGACGAGCAAATTGAACGGACTAAACAGATTCTCAAACAACTCCTTTGCACATTATGCGAGCCCCGCGACAACGATTGGACAGCCAAACTGCCGACCACGAAACTCACATAGTACTACACCACTTCCACCGCAAGTGGCAAGACTCCTTTTGAGGTGGTATGTGCAGACTTTCCTGCCACACCAGCTGGATTACAGAGTCACAGCAACATCCCCACAGTCGACATCCACCACAGGGACTTCGCAAGAGTTTGGAAGAAAACGCAACGCACTCTCGCACAAACTCAAGCAGCCATGAAGCGAGCTGCCAACCGACATTGCAGCAATGACTTGTTCAGCACCGTTGATTGCATACTCCTCAGTTCAGAGAATATCAAACTCCGAGGACGGGACTTCGCAAAACTCTAACCCCGCTTTTGGTCCGTTTGCGAATGCAAACCCTAGTCTTCACTCGATTTTGCCTCCCTGACAGCGTGGAGAGACATCCTGTCTTCCACATCAGCAAACTTAAGCAATACATGGACCCCAGTACGAACTTTCCCGCCAGAGACGTCGCATCTCCACCTCCTATACAAGTGGAAGAGGATACAGAGAACGTGATTAAAGACATTCTCGGACATTGACGTCGTGGGAAAACGACCAAACATCTGGTCAACTGGCGCGGCTACAACGCCGCACACAACAGTTGGGAGCCTTACGACAACCTCCTTGACGTCCATCATCTGATTGAGGACTATTACCGACGTCATCGGCCTACAACTTCCGATGCGCGGGGAGGTCACGGTTAAAAGAGGGGGAGGTGTTATGTCCCTGACGTACACGAGACCCTACACTCCGTGAATGGGTATTTATGTCATTACATTCATGGCCCATCACGCGTTGAATTCAGGATCTTTACGTCGTTCAGCCGGGGGCATTTTGGCCAACTGCCCCCACCTTCGGTGTTCCGTTCCAAAGGTTTGTGACAACTTCGACCACCTTCCACAAAGTTTGACAGAAGTGTCACAAACTAGATAGATGTTTCGATTCTGTTCGGTCGACTTCTTGACGTTGTTAGAATTTTATAAAGAAGCGCTTCGATGCTCTTGAAGCTCCCCGACTTCTCCGCGGAGCTTCTCGAAACAACCACTCATAGCGCGACCCCGCACGCGTCGATCGACTTGATTGCAGAGCACCCGACATATGCCTCATTCTCATCCCCGACACTGTATATGTGTGCTCGACTCATTCGGCACTTGTCTTCAATGTACACTTACTACTTCATACAAGTGATCTATTTGTCCCACATCCTTGGATCTTCTTTTGTCCCGCACCTCATCCGTGTGAACCACCTATGTTCCGCTCGGCGTAGCAGGCGCTCGGCTTGAGTGCAGAGGACCCAACATAGGCCTCTTTCTGATTCTCATCATTGCATATACGTGTTGAACTCTCTCAATACTTGTGATAGAAGTACAATTACTGCTCAATACTAATGATCCGTTTGTCCGAACTCTCCAAATGGTCTCCGAAATTTCCCCCACCTCATACTTGTGAATCACACTCGTTCTGTTTAGCTTAAGATGCAGGACATCATTGAGTAAGGCTCCGAACCAGAACCCTTTTTAACTATCCTCTTGCGCAGAAGAAGGTAGTTTGCAAAATGACGATCGTTAGCGAGCTTGTCCCAAAAAATCTCAATTGCGCCATTCCAGTAGCGATGGTCGTTAATCGATCGACCGCAAAAAGTATCATCGATAAATTTATCTACATGTGTTATGGTTATTTAATAAAATTTATCTATTTTAAATTTCTAGAACTAGACTGGAGTCATTTCTAGAACAATGTCTTGAAGGATGGAACGAGCATCGACGGAAGTAGAATTGGAGTGTAAGAAGAGTTACAATGGTACACATCTGCCTTTGCAACAAATGCTTGAATTCTAAATTTTTGAAAACTTTCCAGAAATCACTTGGACCAGAAGAAAGCCAACCGCTGCACCTTGTGTCCTGTGGGTCATGGGGATGACTTCTCCAAGCAACATTGGTCCACGTTAGGACGTCACCATGCGCCTGACGAGCTTGCCGTCCTTCATGGTGGCAAAATTTTTATAGTCAAAACGACTGGGCAATCATCGATGAAATATACCACATACATCAACGTCATCATTGATTGCTTATCCTGTCTTGTCTTGTCGCGACAAACCGATCGATAAATTTCATTTGTTCCCGGTTACGGCCAGGGTAAAAAAAATATATCAAGGGTCCGGTTCGACGCCGAATGTTGAAGTCAAAAGTGAGATTTGGCACACATCGATATTGGTGACGTGGAAAGGCAGTCCTGACAGGGTTGAACAGCAGGGCCACGACACTTCCGAGCCGCGGGCCGTATACGTACACAAATTTCGCTCAACCGCCCTTTCATATCCCCCCCTCTCCCGACCGCGAATATGCCGTGACCAGATTCACTTGCCCTGCGGCTAGCCCAACCCTCCGCCGTGATCGCGTTGGGTGTGCCGGGGGAGTGCAGAGGGCGGGATGGGCGACATCCGTCCCTCGTCGCCGCCGTCGTCCGCCGCAACTCATCGGGGCAAAAGAAAGCGGGTCACTTGCTTCACGTAGTACAACTTTGCAAAGTAATCCCGCAACGTAGAGAGAGACAAGTGAACCATTCGCCGTGCTAAGGCGGAGTCCAGCCGCCCTCCCTCCGGCGCCTTTCTCCTCTGGGGGCGACACCGCCTTCCGCAGCACACACCTCCGGGAGAAGGAGACGACAGCCGGTCCAAATGGACGCGGTGGGCTCGCCCTCCATCCGCCCCTCCGACTCGTCCCACTTCTCACCTCCAACTCTCACCTGACGACTGACGACTGACGACTGACGCCGCACGCACGAGGGAAAGACGGACGGAGGCGCGTGACGGAGCGAGTGGAAGTAACGAGTGAGTAGGAAAGGAAAAAAGAGGAGGGCAAAGCAGCGGCGATTATCTCCGCGACATTTCGTCATATGGCGCCACCAGCATCGGTCGTACCGTCGCCCTACGCTCTTGCGTTGGATCCACCTGCCCGCCAATGTAGCTTCAGTGGCGGCGGCGGTGGCGGCAGCAGCAGCAGCAGCAGCAGCAGCAGCAGGAGAAGCAGGAGTAGCAGCAACAGAAGCAGCAATAGCAGCAGCAGCAGCAGTAGCAGAACCAGGAGCAGGAAATGCGACTCCGGAGGCGGCAGCGACTGCGGCTGCTGCAGCAGAACAACGAGCGGCAGCAGGAACAGTGGCAACGGCAGGAGCAGCAGCTGCAGTGGCTCATGCCGCTGCAGCACAGCTGCTGCTGCTGCTGCAGCAGCAGCTTCGCAGCAGCCGTTGCCGTTGCCGCTGGCTTTGCTCCTACTGGGGTGCTTGTGCTGCCTGGTGATGATGTCCGGCATGGTGAAGGCAGCGGCGGCTGATTCTTCTTCTGCTTCTGCTTCTGCTGCTGCTGCTGCTGCTGCTCCTTTGACATCCACTTCCCCCTCCTCCCCCTCGTCCGAGGCATTGACGGCGTTGGTGGAGTGGCTGAGAGCTGGGGGGACGGAAGGGATGTTTGGCGACAACCCGTCGTTGGTGGTGAGTTGGTGGGTGAGAGATTGAGCGAATGAGCAGAATGAAAGGTGGAAAACAAACCTTGGTGGTTTTTTTCCCCTCTCTCCCTCTCCCTCTCTCTCTCTCTCTCTCTCTCTCTCTCTCTGTGTGTGTGTGTGTGTGTGTGTGTGTGTGTG